>APFE030534694.1:0-22293 GCA_000404065.3 Pinus taeda | reverse complement strand
TCACAATATTATTTCTCTAAAAAACAAAATATCATTTAAATATGTAATAATAAATATTACTTAAAACTAGATTAAATCACATTACATTAAACAAACAAATTAATTAATTATAAGAAAAACAAATTATAATAAAAATAATCAGCTAATAATTTTACTCTATTTATCTCATTTATTTTTTGTAATATTTCTTATCTTACAAAATACAACATAAATTCTTTAAAAAAAATGATAACATAAATTCTTTAGCAACTAAAGTAAAGACAAATATAAGGCGTTCTAAGTATAAAGTATATGAAAAATACCTCCCATAATTATCTTCCAAAAGTTGCATGTTAACAACAGAGTCCCACGTCTCCACTGGAACTCCTTCGCAATCTTTCAAACAACAAAAGAAACTCCATAAAGAAACGATAAAGAGACGAATGTAACAAATGTGGAAGTCTTTAAATGCGATTTAGAAGTGATGTACAACCCAACGGATAGAACTAGCACAGTCGATGCTATCAGCACCCGACGTTTAGAAAACGTTGAACTACACGACGCAGGAAAGGGAAATTCGCTGGTTCGGCAAGTTGAACGCTTTTCTTCCTGTTGGCGAGACAAATGTACCCTTCTCCATTTCCTTCCTTCCTTCCCATTTTTCTTCTTTTTTCCTTTTCTCCGGCGATGCTCCAGATATCGGTCCTCCATCTTTTTTCAACTGCATGATAAAGAAACAGTGCATAACTCTTTTAACACTCACCCAGAAAACCAAAAGAACTCCAAAGAACAACATATGAGGAGTACATCAACCAAGGCAACATATCCTATCATCTCGCAGGGAGAAGCAAATCTAAACCGTATAAAACAAAGACCCAAAACCCACTTAATGGCTACAAGCAAAAAGAGAGAAATAACGATGGACATTGCTAAATCATCCACAAAAGAAAGAAAAAGCAGAAATGAACCCACTACCCAAGATGCTCTGCCCTCTAGCATTCTGCTCTGCTACACTCAGTTTGAATGCAAAAGGTCTCACCCATATAAAAAATTGAAGAACAGATGTATTTTCCTGAACAGGGATAATAGAGATAAGCCGAACAAGGGTACAATTTCTAAGCTAACCCCATGAGGGATATGACAGTGCAGAGCAACTCTAGAAGAATGAGTACCGTACTTTGACTCATATGAGTACTAATGGCCCATTGAGGAGGTAGCGTATCGGTGGAAACCTCTAAAACCATTCTTCCCTAACTAATCCTAAATATGCCCAAATCGTGCAGCAGTCTCTTGTGGAATGTAGCATAAAAGACCTGCTAGACAAAAATTTCAGACAGGGCTTATCCTTTCGCTCTGACTGAAAACCAATCTCACAATTACAATACAGTGGTCAGGACATACTCGGCGATTGCCTGTTTCTGCGTGAAGGAAGCTCTTTAAAGATGCTGGTTCTAGTGTCCTAGATTGAATAGTGAAAAAGCATAATAGGATAAACAATGAATTTTCAGGAATCCGATTAGATACGCCAGCCTAGCTGATCGATATCACTTTGTCAGTGGGACAATAAAGAATTATGTATCTAATCTGTGTACCCGTCCCAGACAAACAAAGCCAGGTATACCTAATTTCTTATGGTTTTCCAAGTTGCTCCGTACGAAAAACTGCAAAAAACAAAACGAGTTTGAGGGTGGTGGCGCCTTTGAACATAGTGAAGTGAAAATAAAAAATACAGATACCAAAATTATAAATTAGTAGGAAAGGGGCCAGCCGTAAGCTAGGTCATCTTTGACATGATCGGCCGCTGTGTGGATATGATCTTCGTCATGTATAATACATTATACAATCAATATCTATCCTATCTGCTCTCTGGCCATCTTGGAGATCTCGGATTTTGTTCGGCTTATAAAATTGTACCCTTCTCCATTTCCTTCCTTCTGCTGCTTTTCCGTCTTCTTTTTTCTTTTCTTCGGCGATGCTCCAGATATCGTTCCTCCATCTTTTTGCAACTCCATGATAAAGAAACAGTGCATAACTCTTGTAACACTCACCCAGAAAACCAAAAAAACTCCAAAGAAATAGTACATATCTTTTTTAAGCGCTTCACAACATGTGAGGAGTACATCAACCAAAGCAAAATCTAAACCGTAAAAAACAAAAACCTGAAACCCACGTAATGGCTACAAGCAAAAAGAGAAAAATAACGATGGACATTGCTAAATCATCCACAAAAGAAAGAAAAAGCAGAAATGAACCCACTACCCAAGATGTATTTCCCTGAATAAGGATAATAGAGATAAGAACACATGTAGTTTCATGAATAGAAATAATTATTATAAATACTTTTGCAATGAATAGAGGTAATCGTTATATATACCATTAATGAACAGACGGTGTTCACAGAAATGGAATCTGACGGCCTCCTTTTCTGAAATCCCATCACGTCTCCTCGATCACCACTTGAACGACCACGTCCTCTCGCTGGAAGCCACGAGGTTCTGGATTCTCCGTGTGCATGCTAAGTGGTTAAGCAGCAACTCTCACTACGAGCTCTCTCCACGGATGGAAAACATCCTATAACTTTTTCAATTTCACTATTTTCCATAATACATCATAGCCGTTTTATCCACCTGTAATCGATAGCCTCGGATACCCTCCACGATCTTTTATTCCAATAAATGTGTGTTTTAAATACTTTCTCCTGACTTGGCTGATGTCCGTTTTCAAGATTTGAGTGCCGTTGTTCTCTGATGTGGCACGGTCACTGATTTCAAATTTGTTAAAGTCGGTTAACATGTATTTCATGTTAACGTTTAAATTAGAAATTTTAGCTTTTATATATAGTAAAAAGTCATTAATCAAAATAAAAATAGAAATTTTCCAATTACAAATATGGTAAAATATATTAACAATTGTTTTAAAACTATCAAATTTGTTAATCATTTTTTTCATATTAGCAACTTAACTATACATTTGATATTAACAATTTTAGAGATTGTTTATAAAAATTAGCAATGCAACTCAATATGGAACACTTTACTATTTAGCTTTTATATTAAATATATTAATTGTTTGCGTCAATAATATAGATATTTTTTATGCTTTAATATTGAATAGAGGACTATATATATAGTTATTTAATATAATAATCACAAAATTTTTACTAGGTAATCAAAGTTGGAATGTTCAATGCAATTATTTCAATAAAATCCTCTAAAAACTTCTTAGGTTGAGTGAGCAAATATTATTAGTAATTTCTCAATTCATTTTCAATGTTAACATCTCACTATAGCTTCAAGCCCTAACTATCTTTTAGGGTTGAGAATAAGTTACCATGTTGATGTTAAACCATGGATAACTTGAAGAATTGTGTGTCCTTCTCTCTTTCATCTACCCACCAAAATTTTAATTATTGTTGTCATAAGACTTCCTCTTATTTGTTACACTCCCCCAACTATATTTGATGTTGGATTTTGTGGCTAATAAGTTTCATTGTTCTACCTTTGAGGATGATATTATACTAAACATGCTCCATTTTTCTCAATTAAATCCTTCTACGAATTCAAAAATATATAAGGAAATTCATCTAGTCTAGAGCTTACGTGATGAAGGACCCCTCTTCTATTGTCCTAGGTGTGAGTTTCATTGGATGTTTCCATTTCAACTGTAATTAGGCTTCAATTACTGACTTTGAAAAACCACAAATCTACATCTGGTCATCTCATACCCATGACTTGAATAGAAAGTGGAATCCACCCATGGTATCCATCCATGGTATCCACCCGTGTTATTGTAACTCAAGAAGCCAATGAGAATACTAGAAATAAAAAACCTCACTTGGTAAAATGACATATGTTTCCTTCACATTGTAGGTTAAATGCTTTATCCATATAAGAAAGAGTTATATTTTTTCATATATTGTTAGGTATTGAGTGTGTGTATTTTTTGTTCAAGGTTTTTCTAACAATAGTTGCATCGCATATTTATATTCTTTCTCTCCTACTCTCTCTCTCATTATTGTTCCTAGATCATAGCCCCTATGATCTCGATAAGTGGTATGAGAGCCAAAATGGTTTAACAAATGTATGTCTAGACCATTGATTTGAGATTCTAGTTATTATTTAGATGGAAGATTAAATTTTCTCCTTGGTGAGGGTTATGCCTTTTATTTCCTCAAATCATTCACCATATTGATTTCATGAAATCACTAGCAAGGTCCAAAGGGATCGTGACCAGCGAATCCGTCGAGAAATCATCAGTAAGGGGAAAAGGATCAAACCCTATGGTTGTGGTAGCCACTAAAAGGGTTGTAGGAAGCTCCAAGATGGAGTAACATAATGATGACATGCCTCAAACCAAATATATGGTGGAGGAATTATAGATTGGAAATGATGTTAGTCTTTATGTGCCCTTCGATAATGGAATGAATGGGTTGCATAAGTTTTTTTCTGAGAACAAAACACTAGTCCAAGTTTGAGTCTGGTGGAGTTATGGCCTCATGGCCAAGCTACAAGCCTACATCTTTCTCAATGATGGTTCTCCCAGGATGCAATGGTACATGCTCAAAGAACTCAATAATCCTCATTATGTTGTTTCCTTTATTGATTCCACCCTAGAATACTACCCCACCTTCCAAGATTCAAGAGATTATAGCCATGCATAAATTAAGGATGAATATGTGGCATATGCCTGGGAGGATAAGATGCACAAATAGTACGGGAGTGTCTTGTATTTTCTCATCAGTCCCCACACCCCAGATTGTAAGGTTGAACATTATAATAATGTGGACAGTATCATGGACAAAGCCTACACTTGGCTCACTACCTTTCAAGCCTCTAGAGTGTTCATGGTTCTCCTCAACATTCAAACTGAACCTTTTCTTACCAAGATACCTGGAAAAAGGGCGACCACTATGCTAAGCATAGAGTCCCTCTCTAACCTCTCAAGAATATAAAATCCAAGGCTTTATAGCTTTTAAGGTTACAATGGCATGAATATGAGTGATGACATAGTTGCCACGAATGTCATAGGAAATGGTGTGAATGAATTCATCCTATTTCATCTCATACCATCCATGATTTTAGCCACCAGTCACATGTTTCAAGAGGTTCAAAATTTTTCATAGAAATGCATGTTCACAAAAGAAAAAATGATGGCCATAATACATGGTGTGTGCTCCATAATAGGGGTGACAAAAGGTATGGATGTAATGTGGTAGGATTCCAAGACCTGAACCAAGCCTTTGGTTCATGTATATATTCTCCCAATGATGCATTTCCCACTACCTATGCATGAGATCCTAGAGTGAAGTGCTTCTTCTTTCTTCAGACTATAGCTCGTACATGTTGAATATTTCAGATCAACTTTCAAGTCACATCCAAAATGAGTGGAAGGTTTTGGATCTTCGCACACAACACTAAGATTTCGATTGGAATGTTTTCGATGTTTCCAAATCCCTCACCTATGTAATATTTCTTAGGTTTTCCATTGCGAAATCCTTTTCCAATGGAATACTTATGATATTGGCCCTTCTCAATGGAAGACCTTTTTTCATAGCCCATTCCAATGGAAGATTATCATTCTGGATCCCCTCCAACAAAAGAATTTTGTCACTGGCACTAGTTGGGTGAAACGTTTTGACGTCATACACAACAAGACAAAGACATTTGACACTATAACTTTCTAGGGGAAACTTCCAGCATAGATCCATGTCAATGGATATTTTCCCATCTAGGGCTTGTCCATACACTATTTGTATCAGAGTTGGCCCACAACTATCATGGGGTACCAATATCTCTGGACCTTCATTTATCACAATTGTGGGTCACCTACAAAACCATTTTTATGGATCAAATACAAAACACCCTTGCCATTGATGTTCATTTTCTATTCCAAACACTATCAATATCAAAGTTGGCCCATAGGCATTATATAATACTATATCCTTTGACCTTTTCTCACCATGATTATGGGTCAACCACACAAAGCCCTTCTATTCATAGGCTCATATTCAAAAAAATCTTCTCATGAGGGAACTTGACAGGATGAGTACCATTTCTTCCTAACAGAAGAATCTTGATCCGAATGGAAAGTAGTATCCACACATGGTATGTACCCATGGTATTCTAACTCAAGAAGACACCTAGAATACCATAAATGATGGGCCTCACCTTGTGAAAGGACAAGTGTGTCCTCCAAAATGTAGGATAAATGATTTATGCATTTTATAAAGAATTATTTTCTTTTCATATATTGTTAGGTATTCACTGTGTGTATTTTCTATTTAAGGTTTTTATAAGAATTGTTTCAGAGCATATTTGTATGCTCTCTCTCCTCCTCTCTATCAACATTTATGGTTCTTAAATCTTACACCCCAAGAAATGTATCAATCTCCCCTATTTTCATCAATGGATTCAACCATAAATATTTTCCCACATATGGGTAACCATGTCCTATAATATAAGGGATGGGTTGAATATTGTGAAAAAAGAAAAACATATATTCCTAGTTAGGTTGGGTCCATAAATATTAGAAATAAAGCCCATTTATGTCAACATATTAGTTGATACTTTATTATGAAAATTCTTTGAGTGGAAAAGATGCTTGAAAGCATAATATCATGGGGGATGTATAATAAAGTAATTCCCCTTGATGTCTCGTGTACATCTAATTTCATTGAGTTATAGTTTCTTGAATAAGTAGTATCAATTTTGGAGAGCATATCAGTTGAGGACTCTCTTACCTATAAAATAACCATAGTTGGTTTTTCTTCAGAATTTTATTTTTAATATATATTTGTTTCTTTCATTCATTCATTTGATCATTTATGATAATATATTCTTTGGGTATTTGAGGGGGTGGGTTGGAACATGTTCATCATTAATGCCATTATTATTAAATTCACTAACATTTCTCTCAACTCATGTAGAAGTTTCTTAGTTCTTCTTTCTTTGTCGTTTTATTCTATTTTCCTTTTTTTTTATCATTATTTTAGGGTTTTAGTGTTAACTGCTAAATAAATAGACTAGTGATGCTTACATTGCATTTTTTATTCTTGAAATTATCCTTTTTTTATCAATACTTTTGTCAAAAATTGAATTTATTGATTCAATATTGAGTTAGTCTCCTTTCCATCCCATTCCACTATTAAATACTGGAAATCAAGCTTGCTAAGCTCCATATCTTCTCCCTTCTCTATGTTTATTAGGTCTCTAATGTCTTAATCCATTTGTGTCTTTGTTGTCTCCACTATTATTGTTTCTTCACTTCATTGATTATATCGTTCTTTCCCATGTTTCTTATAACTGGTGGGATTACTCCTTAGTATTATTGGTAACCTTGTTTAAGGTTTCCACCATGTTCTTGGATAACATTTCATATCAATTACATGATATTTTCTAATGAAATCAACATCCAACGAAGGTTTTCTATCTGATTTTTTCTTTCTTACCACATTTTCAAAACTCCTAGGTTCTTTCTCCATTTAAGGTTTAGGGATAGAGGAAAATTTATTAAGAGGAAAACCCCTAAATAGGTTACCTTTCTAGTGATATTTTTGTTGATGTCACTTGTTGTGATGGCAGTCCTACTAGCAATAGCCATTCGAATGAGCCTGAATTAATAACATGTATTGATACCAAAAATACTTGCTCATTTTCCCATGTCTTGAAATGTGTACTAGTTGTTTCGAAAATACAAGGATGCAGGTTTCGAGAATAGTTTCATCTAAGGAATACATACTCTTAACTATGAATTTTATTTCTAGTCTCCTAGGATAAACTCTTAGTTGTTCAATATTGTATAAAAAAAATTAAAAAATAAGAAAATATATCTAAAATTACTACAACAAAAAAAACAGCAAGGCGAAACAAGAAGAAAAAAACAATGCAAATTATTTCTATACTTAAAACCATACAAAGTAAAGTATGCATGTTATTTTGAGAAGAAAACTCTACACTAAACACAAAAATCCAATAACCAAAATATGATAAATTATCTCACTCCCAATATGATTAACAAAAACAGGTAAACACAAGAGTAATTCACTATAAAATGTATTTCCAAATATTTAAAACCTTTAGTACTAAAGTATGTTTAAAATATTTAAAATGTATTTAAATTATTAGTGTTAAAAAAAATTAGTACATTTTGAATAGAAATTTAGATACTAGAACAATTATATAAATTAAATGGCTAGTAAGTGTTAATAATTATCAATCCACAATAAAGATCAAAACATTTACTTCATCATACATCTCACGTTGCTAACATTTCAAATTTTATGAAATTAACATTATTATTATTATTATCATTATTATTATAACCTAAACATATATTCATTTCAAAAAGCATGGAAGAAGATTTTTATCCATGAAGATTTAAATCCACTTTATTATGGAGTTCCTTAATCTATAAATAGGGTGTGTTACAATACCATACCATGGGCCAGAGCCATGGCTTTTCAATAATGGTAAGATTAACAAAGGTTTCTTGCATAGAAAAAGGAGAATGATGGAATAGGAGGGAGTCAAAGTCTTTTTACAGTGATAGGTGTAATTGTCATGGAATTGGATGGAACGCACATGATTAGACAATGGTATACATCAAATCATTGTCTTCCTTTTGAATCCCCACCTTTCAACAATGAATTCATCTGATTTCGAACTATTATCCAACAACTCCTTCCACAGATGTGTTCTTAAGCCAAAGTGCCAACTATTCCAGCAAGAGGAAGAAGGAAATGCTAACTATTTCAGCCATTGTATGGTTGTCCCGAAGTGCAATTACATGGTCAAGCTTGACCAAGCAGTTGAGAAAATCCACGCCCAAAAGTATAATGGAGTTGGATTTGGTCCACACCAAGAGACTTCACCATCCATTGTCCAAATGGAACTCATTTATCTTCTGCATCTGCTACCTATCAACACTCACCAATGATACTTTAGGTCGATGTGCTAATTATAATTGCAATCAAAATATAATAAATATAGCATATCCTAAACATTCCTTCACACTAATTCTTGTGTTGATGTACATTTAGTGTTTATTAAGGGATTGTAAAAAGCTTGAGCGAAATCCTGATCAAAATTTGTAAGCATAGGTATGGAAGAATGCATGTGACTTTTTTGTATTTACTTCTTCACGAATTCATTCCATCACAATGTTGAGAGATATTTGAAATGCAATCATCACATCCAGTCATCGCATCGAGTGTCATGTTTACTGTTTTTCGTTTATGGAAATAACAATATTGTAGATGTAATTCTTTTCATGTTTTCTATTTGTATGTTTTGGTTGGAGATTCACATTAACTCTTTCGAAATAGTGTATGAAAGCAATTATTTTATCATTATCTAAAACTTGGTTCAAAAATAATATATATTTAAAGACCATATTAGGAATTGTGGTTGTAACAAATTTTATTGAAGTAGATAGTGTCACATCATTTTGAGTATCATTCACTTTGGGCATTGTCTTGCTTTCTAGAATATGTTAAAACCACTCGAGAATATTTCAACTGGTTTATAAAGTAGGATAATAACATATTTTGATCAGTGCAATAAGTTTACAAAATTTATATAATTATGAAAGAAATGTCCATTACAATGAATATCGTTATTTATGCATCCCAATTAAATACACCGAGATTGTCTAAGCAATTGTAATAACATTTTCAAATAAAGTAAACAAAACAAATACATTCAACAGTTCCCTTCACAACATCTGTTTCTGAAATTGTTTCACAATTCGTAGTAATAACACTTACGAATCTAGACATAGGAATGCTAAACAATAAAATCCAATGGTATATTTTTACATTAACACACATTTCTATACCAATATTATTCTCGAGAACTTTAGGAGGTCAAACATATATATAATTAGTTTCCATTCTAAGTTTCTGCATCAAAACAGAGTCATTTTAGGGACTTTTTTTTTGTCCCATGATTATATCATTAGCCTTTTACAACAACAAACCCTTTTCATGAAAATACAATCTAATGATGAGGAATTCGCCACTGCGGTATGAGAGGAAGATGGCTCTCTGCACTGAAGCATCACAGGGTCTAGGATAATAGGCAGTCCAATGTTTTGCTATCACCATCGTTGCTTTTGCCATTTTCCTGCAGTGAGGAGCTCATCGTGACAGCTTGTGGGCTAGATCCCTACCTGTTCTACAATTGTTACCTTCATCCATGATTCTATATGTAGCTGTTAGAATGGAGTTAGATGTTGTCGATTATTCCATCGACCTAAATCCCAACGAGCTGATTTGGATGCTTCCTCATAGTGTGTCAAATTTTGGTCCTCATTGAACATCGTTTCTCTTGTAGACAAGCCCAATGTCTGTCATTGAGCTTTCTAGACCATCAGTGCCCTACCTGCCAACTTCTACTCCCCCCCTTGCATCTCCTAGGTTTGAGTGCCCTCCACTCTCTCCTTCTATGCTCAACCTTCTTGTCGCTTGCATTGCACCCTCTGCTACCTTCGATTCTATTTCTCTCGAGGCATCCCTTCACCCTACATCATCTTGTATTCCCATTTCTTTAGTGTTGTCACAATCTAGGATATCCTCTATCCATCACTCGACATCGGACAACAACACTAACCCTACCTCTTTTAAGGGGAGTTTTCCTATTCGCCTTAGCAGCTTCAATATTCTGGCATTTAACCCTTGGAACTCCTCCCATTCGCCACAGGAAGTCTCACAAGGCAATCGGGACCCCTTTCGGGGCCATCTAGATGCTCCATAGACTAGTAAGGCTAAGAAGAGTAAGTGTGCCAAGACCTTGAGCAAGGACATCAATCTTAGATTTGTGGAAAGTATCATTATGGGAAAAGTGGTGGATACCGCCAATAGGGTTCTAGTGTGGCATGTGAGGGAAAGAGCATATTCGGCTAAGAGGCTTCGCCTCTAGACCTTCGATATTTGGGGCACTTAACTCAAGGAAATTACGTCGATCACCATTCTAAGTTGAGGATTATTTGCCCTCAATTTCCACCAAGAAGAATACATAGATTGGGTACTCTCCCACTACTGGCATATTGAAATGGACCCTATGCTTCTAAAATGATGGAGCCCCCTCTTCAATCTAGAACAAGAGTAGTTGGGTGCTAGTCTGATTTGGGTTTGTCTTCCAGGGCTACCCCTGCACTTTTGGTTAGAGGACATATTTATTCGCATAAAAAATGCACTGGGTACCTATTTGGATCATGATCTATCATATGCAACATCTAACAACAAATCTATGGCCTGCATACTGATTCACGTTGACACTAGAGAATGATTAGAGGAAAATATTACTTTTCATTCGAATCATTTCACTTGCAAACAAACCCTAGACTATGAGGGAGTCCCATTCAGGTGTATAAGGTGTCACAAGGTAGGGAATCTATATAAGGAGTGCTCCCTTCTCTTTTTGGTGACTTCTTCATTGGAAAAAGGCACTAAGAATCCACAATCTAAAGATCCTCTGGTGGAAGAACAACCTCCTCATGTTACTAGTCTGATGGCTATGTATGGGGAAACTTCTCTACCAACTTGTTTTGCCTCTCTACAGCCTACATCTCCATCCATGATGAGATCTTAGAATGCTGCAGTGGCTACTCACTCCATGGGTCCTCTTCCTTTTCTTTGTTCTTCTGTTTCTTTTACATGCACTTCACAACAATTACATGTTTCATATGCATCCATTTCTAGCTTGTCCACATTCCCTCTCACATGCCTACTCGATCATCCTTCTACTATCTTCTCCACTACCCCACTCTTTGTTACTGGAGCTGACTCCATAACTTCACTTAAGCCCTCCACCACTTCTCAACTTTCACATCCATATAACCTATGACCCCGGGTATCCATCCCTCCTAGACCATCTAGATAAGGTCTCTCTTCCCTCTCTATTGAGACTAAACCCACTTGAGGGAACCCTTCAGGATTTTGAGAGCTATCCTTCTTGTCAGGGTAGATGTGGCCCTAGGTAGATAGACCACAATTGATAGGGTTATTAAAGGAAAGAACACCCTTAATCAAGATGACCCACGAAGTGGTTGTCCCTGAACTTCAGAGGGTTTGCTAGCCTTGCTAAAAAACTATCCCTCAAGAGGTTCCTGGATACAAAGCCATTTGACATAATTTCTTTACAAGAAACCCTCGAGAAGGAAGAGTAGGTTTCCCTGATTCTTCACTCTGTGATGTCTGGCTTGTGCTTTCATGCCTAGATGTCAATGGATGATCTAGGGGTATTGAACTGGGCATTAAAACTCGATCCATCAACCCTATTTCTGTATGGGGGGGACCTGGATTCCTAGGAATGGATATCTTTCCCTCAAAGATGGGCAAGAAATTTCATATCATCAATGTTTATGCATCATATCATAGTAGGGTGCAGTTTTAGAATCACCAATTTCAATTGTCGTTGATGAATTCTAATAACCTAACTTTGGGTGGAGACCTCAATTTCACTATTCATTATGAGAAATGTTTGGGACATCATACACAGCTAGATCCCCTTCATAATATATGGAACATCTCCTGGAACGACATCATCTGATTGAGATCCCCATGAAAAAAAAGAAACTGACATGACATAATAGGAGAATTGGTGATGCTACTTTGCATAAGCAATTGGATTGGTTTCTCATCAAAGAGGACTTGCTTGGTACCCTCTCCAATTTTCGTCAATGGGTTGGATCTGGGGGTGTCCTTGATCACTCCCCCATCTATTTGGAACTAGTTGGTCCTTCCCTAAAGCCCGAAGCACCCTTCATGTTCAACTTGACCTGGTTATACGACCGGAAATATCACAAATTGGTTACCAATTTTTGGGGAGACCACCCTCCTTCCCAAAGGTGGAACCTAGTTGAAGGATTTTGTCGAAACCTCATGGAACTTAAAAATATCTCCATTCAATGGGCCAAATCTAAATGATCTAGAGATAACCAGACTCTTTGTGCAATTGAACACTAGCTTTCCAATCTTATGGATGACCAAGGTCACAGATTCATCTCAGTTGAAGCTAAATCTACCCTCACCGAGGTAGAGGGCTAAAGGTCCAATATTCTATAGGATCGAGAAGAGACTTGGAGACTTAGAAGCAGAGCCATCTAGCTGAAGGTAGGGAATGACGATACTAAATTCTTCGACAATTGTGCCAAAGGAAGGTGGGCTTGTAACACCATTTAGAAAATGTCTACTAATCATGGACAGTGTGCTCAAATGTTCCATCAACTAGATAATTTGGGAAATTCAGTTTTAAACAACTTTTCAAGGCTCCAGTTGGGATTTCACTCTTAGAAATCATTCGTATTTCTGGTCATTTCCCTTGGTATGTTGACTTTGAGATATCTGAAGATCCCACTAAACCTATATGTATGGGTAAATTGGAGAGCACCCTGAAATGGTTCAAGAAGGATAAAAGTCTAGGCCTTGATGGATGGTCTATAGAATTCTATCTACCTTATTTTGATACTTTAGGCATGGACCTACTCAAGGTTGTTGAGGAATGTAGGATTACAGGGTACATGTATGACGTCATCAATTCCACCTTCATTGCCCTCATCCCTAAGGTGGACTCCCCTCAATCCTTAATTGATTTCCAACCCATATCCCTTTGCAGTTGCTTATAAAAAATTATAGCCAAAATCATTACTAAGTGTATCAAGCCTATTCTCTCGGCCAACATCTCATATGAACAATTTTCTTTCCTCCATAATCGACAGATCCATGAGGCCATTGGCACATCACAGGAAGCTCTCCATTCTATCAAATTGAAGCATCTAAAAGGATCCATTCTCAAAAATCGATCTATCAAAGGCTTTTGATCAAGTTAGCTATCTCTATATTAGGATTTTTCTCACACACCTTGGATTCCCCATCTCTTTCATTCGATGGATTATGTGCTGCATTTCCCCTGTCTCCTTTAGTGTACTTATAAATGGATCAGTCTCCAATTTCTTCGATGCTGAGAGGGGCCTCAGACATGGTTTTCCACTATCCCCATTACTTGTCCTGCTTGTCATGGAAGGACTAAGCAAGCTAATCCTAGAAGAAAGAAGAGTTGGGTGACTATTGGGACCCAATATCACTGATCAATGTATTTTATCCCATCTTCTTTTCGTTGATGATGTGTTATTTTTATCATCAGTGGCATCCGAGACTTCAATACTTTCTATGATATCATACAACTTTTTTGTACAACTACTGGGATGGAAACCAATAGAACAAAGCCTACCATCAGCTTCACAGCTTTCTCTCCTTAGGAATCTGTACATGCTTATCAAAAGTTTCCCTTCCAAAGTTTTCAATTGGATGATGAACTTAAATATTTGGCGTTTCACATAAACTCCCATGGATAAAAAATAGTTGACTAGACTTGATTGATGACTAAGGTGTAAAAAAGGTTGCTTAGTTGGAACCACCAATTATTATCCAGATTTGGGAGGCTAGTTCTTATCAAATCAGTATTGGAAGCCACTATGGTTTACTAGTTGTACCTCGCTTCAATTCCTCAAGGTATACTTTTGACAATACAAAAAATATGCTGCAAGTTTCTATGGAATTGACACAAGGAGGGGAAGTCATTCACTTGGGTGATATGGAGTTGTATTGCATTGCCCACGAAATTGGGAGGATGGGCCCTCAAATATCTTCCAACATTTTCACATGCATTGGCTGGCAAATTGGGATGGCTACTCCTAAAGCCCAAAAGTCTGTGGAAAGATGTGGTGATCAATAAGTACATTTGTCCGCATAACCTCATGGATTGGGTTCGCCTTCCATCTAGGAACAAACATGGTATCTCTATCATCTTGACGGTTGTATTACAAACTCTCCCCAGCATCAAGAATGGCCTCACTTGGTAAATTAACAATGGAACAACAATATGCATTGGATCTAAATCATGGATAGGTTGTGGAAACTTATATTGACTTCCTCCAGACCTTATTCCATTCCTGAATGGCAGGGACATATCCACGATTGCACAAATAGTAGATCGACATAACACTACTATTTTCCTACAAGCTTAGAAATTTCCACCTACACTAGGCATTCGAGAACAGTGCAAACAAGATTGGCAGAAGTAGATAAATGTGTTATCTAAATCACATGTCCGAATATTTAATCACGATGATGATCTCATATGGGCTTTGATAGCTCATCAAGTATACTCTCCCAAGATCGGATATCCAATTATACATGTTGCACATAAGCCCCCTTTTCTAGAGGGGTGGTGGAGAGCACTTGGAAACCCAAGGCTCCCCCACAAACTCAAATCTTTATGTGGAATATCATCATGAATAAAACTCCTACAAGTATCGACTTGATGAAGAGATTATACTTTTGTTTGTCTTCGTGTGTCATTCATCAATAGCACGAGGAATCGAATGATAATCTCTTCCTGTTCTACAGAACCTTACGACACATTTTGGGAGCAAGTCCTCTCCTCTTTGGACATACCTCAACGTTGGGAAGGGTGAAACATCAATGAGGCATGGAACGACTAGTGGAAAGCTTCCCCCAACATGAAGAATCACAATCTCCCCCTCATTATATGATGTCATACTTGGTTAAGTCAAAACAACATCATCTTTAACAATCTGCAAATTCGGTGGCCTTTGGTAATCACTAGAATCATCAATAATTTCAATGAAATACTAGATGTTGAACAGTCCCCACCCTCTCGCACCGTAACTCCTGAAGCCATCAACCATGACCATCCATGGGTATACTTCAACGGATCTGCCCAAGACCAGGGGTGTGGGTTATTATTCTCCATTTATTAGACAATCACTCTTTTTGAGTTTGCATGGGGTTTGGTGCTAGCACAAACAATTTCTCTGAGCTCATCTCACTCCGACATTTATTATACTTTACAATGGCACATAACTGTAGACATATTCAGATATTTGAGGAATCTAAGATCATCATTAATTGGTTCTCTTGCACAACTTCATGTCATGTGCATTGTCTCAGGAACATTTTGGATGATGCATTGCCTTTAAAATCACAATTTGAACAAATTATCTGTTTCCACATTTACAGGGAGCACAACTAGGTTGTGGATCAGCTTTCCAGGGAGACAGCGAATCAACCCAGATGACAATGGTTTATCCAAGAACGGAGGCAGGGAGAGTTCTTCCAGTATTATCACAAGCCTTACAAGGACCAGATATAATAGAGGGCTGATAGGCCCCAATTTTCACAGTTTTTATGATCGTAATATATATATATATATAAATTTGCAAAGCAAACATTTTGAGTTTTTGTATAAATATCTACTAAATTTGAAGGCATACCGTTAGTGGGTAATTATGTATAGACCTATATATTTTGATGGCTATGTACACACATGCATCATATGCTACCAACATTTACAACATGTAATTTTCCATTTATAATGGAAAATTATGATTTTTCCCAAGGGAAAAAACAAACCCTTTTAATTATCAAATTAATGCTATTGAACCCTATGACACTATGAATTATTGAATCATACTCATAATGGTTTTATTACTGAGAAAGACAAAAGCGGGTTTTCTCTAGTGACTCCACAACCATTTTTACTTGTGAAGATCGCTCCAAACTAGAAAAGTGCTCCAATTTTTCAATTTTGTCAATGAGGCTCTCCTGTTAGTGAACAATGTTGTTGTTTCCCAGTTGGGAACCCTTGGACCTAAAGTCAACCTAAGGTCTAGTTGGGTCAAGAGCTCCCCCATCAAGGATTGTGTCTTGCCAAAGTCATATAAAAAAATGTTGGTCTACTACACATGGTAGTCTTGATAGAGGACTTTACCCAGTTTATCTTAGGTACTCTAACAGAACCTCACATCACACGCAAAGGTGAATTTCTATTGTAACCAACACATACTAATATAAGCTTACAAAGTAAGCCAAGGTAGAAAACTTCCATAGTATGGCACTAAACCTTAAAACGCCCATATTAGCCTTCACAATGAATTTTCGCCAATAATTAGGGCACTTGGGTTAATTAGAGGCACTTTAATTTTAAATATGAAGATATTATTTTGATGTTTAAATAGAGACATTTGTATTGAATGTAGGGTTTCTAGGTTTTTAATCCTTCCTTTAAACACCTAATAAACAACTGTGAAGGAATAAGATGTAAAATTTAATCATGCTTATTTACATTCCTTGTAAAGAAAAACTTATTGTAGGAGATTTCATGGTTCCCAAATTGTGGTGTTGGTTTTTTATTTGCTAATGGGGGGACCCTTTGAACTTCCCAAGGTGGTATTGTAGTGACTGTAGAGAAATGTCACTAATATATATCATAGTCTTATGGAACGTATATGCTACATACTCAAAGGAGGTCTTTCTCGGTTATGGTGTACTTTGTGTGCACGACCTACTAAATATGTTCCTTTTCTATTTGTAATAAAGTTTGGATACCACGTGAGTAAATAAATAGTTACCAAACATGTACTTTGTGTGCACAACCTACTAAACATGTTCCTTTTCTATTTTTAATAATGTTTCGATACCATATGATTAAATAAATAGTTACCAAACATGTCACATGTTTATTTCAAATTCACTGCACTATCACAATGTAATTATAAAGCATGGATGTTGATATGCATAATTGTCACAATAAGTTTATGTATCATGTCCAATAAGCAAGGGTTACACATATTACATCATGTCTTATTCTTGGCTTTTGCTCCATAACATCACAATAATATTGACAGAATGACGGAAAGGGCTACACATATTAATCATGTCTTATTCTTGAATTTTGCTCCATAACATCACAATAATATTTACAGAATGATAGAAGGTTGGGTTTATTTACACTTGGTAGAAACTTATATTATTTACTTGTACAAGAGCTCAAAGAAGAAATACATCAATATATTATAATAATGCAATTGAAGCTACAAAATACTTATCATTTCTAGTATTTTTTGTTGTCTTCTAACAATTCAGACGACCAATTATTGCCATGTATGTGTGATAAACCAAACATATGTAGTCAAAACTTGTAGACAATCCAGTCAGAGGAGTAGTTGTTATTCTTGTACAATAATTGAAGGAAGAATGTCATATAACCATGGTGGCTACCAGAGAAGGTGTAATAGATGTAGGTGAGAAAGTTCAAATATTTGTAATTGAAAGGAAGAAAATTTGTCTACAGAGAAGAATGAGAGAAGTGAGAGCCCATATTCTAAATGTAGTAGCTTAGAGTCAAGTTATGGATCATATGGTTCCTTTTGGATTAACTCTAAATTCATGTTCAGGTGCCCTCATTCCAACATAGGGAAAATAAAATAACATATATGTAAGGAAAATTTAGCAACCAGTTCTCATAGGTACATTCATACAAGCAATACTAGGGTACACAAACAAAAATATTGTCACCACTGCTCAAGAGTTAGGAAATACTTCCATGGATTACATTATTTTCATAATAACAAAAGACATCATGAGAATTATTCTAGTAATTTTTATGATGAAGGAAAACTATCGTGGACCAAGTCCTATCGATTCCTATCATATTTGTCATTCAAAGAAACTAGAAGACATCATACATTGTAGCTAAAGTTCAATGGGAGTTACGTAAGGGTTAACTTCAAACATGATCTTTTAAAAATGGTGTTTTCATTAGAATTAAATATCATAATGTGAAAGGATCAAATTTTGGGTGTGCTAAACAAGTACAAATGCCTTTTGGATGTGACAAAAACTCTTCATGATATAAAAGGAAGGAACTCTACACTCACTCTTCTACAAATGCCTCCCTTTGTAGAAAGGATTCCCCCAATTTTTTATGATATAAATTTAATATCATAATGTGGAAGTTTCAAATTCCAGGTGCATTAAACAAGTACAAATTCCTTTTGGATGTGACAAAAATGAAATGAGTTATAGTTATCAATTATGTTAAAAGTTATAAGGGGACATACTACTATATATGAAATAAGTGAGGGTTTTCAATTACATTGAAAATATTGACGATATTGCTTGTTGGTTAGAGTTGTCGAAGAGAATAATTTTTACATATTTTCCATTGATTGAGGAACAAAATGTAGATTAAGGTCATAAGGAGAGAATCCATGCCAAAATGGTTTCATTTCCCGTAATTTTGTAAAAGTTCTGAAGAAGCCATGCCAAAATGGTCCCATTTTCAACTCTTTTTTATTAAAAACAATTTGGTAAATGTTCTTATGATAGGGTGTGTAGTCTTGTTGAGTGATTTCTTGCTATATGGAAGTGATGTGGAATACATTAAGGATAGCAATCAGAGTTTTTCCAATTGAATTATAAATATCAATTAAGGATAACAATTAGGGTTTTTCCTAACGAAGCATGTATAATACTAATCAGATTCGCATGCATCATACAAAAAAGTTCAAATCATTTCAATTTTTTAAATAAAATCCACATGCATCATAAAAATAATTTGAATCCTAATACTAATCAGATTCGCATGCATCCTACAAATAAGTTCAAATCATTTCAATTTTTTAAATCAAATCCACACGCATCATACAAATAATTTGTATCCTTTCAATTTTTCCACGCTTCAACTAGTTTACTATTGTATTAATCATATATTCTTGCATTACACAAACAAGTTCCAATCGATTCAAAAGTTTTTATTAAATCCTCATACATCATACATAGAATTTGAATCATTTCAACTTTTTCATTTACTGTCGCTAATAATTTTCATTTGGTGGGCCATAGCAATACATTGGGATTTTAGCAATGTCAAGAAGCAAAGAAAATATCTACTTGGTGGGTATTATGTGGTCTACACTTATTTCCATGACTATTCCTCTAAAAAATGTGAAGATCATTTCAAAATATGAAATGCCATACAATGAAGCTTCGAAACTGTAAATATTTTTAGGTAGCTTGGGGCATTGTACCTCCCATATTATTGGTAATTAATGTGCATTAAACACAATATTCATTACCAAGTCTCATTTCGAAATTTTTATATAGTCCTCTTTTATTGTTCCTAATCAAGGTTTTTATTTCCCACTTTATGGTTTCTTGCAAGTCTCTTTCACGCTATAGGATTGTGCTTGAGAGTTCAAATATAGAGTCCTTAAGATCCTTGGCACTATTTGGAAGAGATGTTTTTAGACTTCATATGGCCAATATGGTATGTATTGTGTTGTATGTTGTAAGGATGATGTACATACCCATTTTTAATAATTGCAAATGAGCTGTGTGTAGATACTCATTTGATAATAGTCAAAGTTTTGTCTCTTCATTTTTCTTGCACATTATATATTTTTAAATGTAAATTGCGTCAAATAAGTTTCATTACAAAGTTCCATCATCAAGCAGACATAGGTATACCCATCGACCAAGGAAGGAGAGCAACAACCAACTCTTTTATGTCAACCAACTCTGATCTAAAAGTTGTAAGTTATCCCAAATGGACTGAATTAGTTACCTCATGAAAGGTTGTTGGACACAAGATTTTCCACTTAGAAGAAATATTAGTCATCTCATTAAATGTTTCTAATACAATCTTTTACACTTATAAGGAATGCACATCACTATGATCATATCTTAGAGAGACCATATCTTAGACATACATTCTTGCTTGCTTTCTTGATTGTTGATGCCATTAGTTTTCCATGCAATGAGCATATCTTCAAAGTAATTACAATTTCAATCATATGAAGGGCCATTTCAAATTCAATTTAAAATTTGGAATGTGTGTTTATCCTCTATTGCATGTTAGTAAATTTCATTTGAGTGGTAAATGCATTCTATATTTAATGCAACCAACTCATCCCACTGTCAAAGTTTAAGTTATAATTGTTTATGATAATATTAAAACAATAAAGTGTTATTACTTTTATTTGATGTTATACATTTCATTAAAATGAAAAACTAGTTAATAAAATAAATTTAAATCAACAATTATTAGAAATTTATAGTTTGTATTACATTTGCAGAATTCAAGCATCCATTTTTTCTAAATCAATTTATGTATTAAAAAATAATAATATCATCCATAATTATATTACTTATTTCAAATCTTGCAAAATGTTGGATGTTGAGTAATTGAAACAATTATATGTGTGTGTGTGTGTGCGCGCATGTGTGTGTGTGTGTATGTTATTATTTGTATTTGATGTTATATATTTCATTGAAATGAAAAATTAGTTAATAGCATATATTTAAATCAATTATTTTTAGAAATGAAAAATTAATTAATAAAATAGATTTAAACCAACAACTCGATTAATAATTTCTATTGCATTTTCAAAATTCAAACATCTTTTTTTTTTAAATTGATTTATGTATTCAAAAGTAAAAATATCATCCAAAATTATATTACAAAATTCTTAAAAGAAATTAACAAAAACCCCACTTACTTGCAACGAAGTGTTCTCCACGGTGTTTTTCGTGGGCTATAATGATTCAACGACAAAATTATTTTTAATCATCTAACAGATTAGATCAATGGTGTAAGATAAGTCATGGTAGCACATAGGAGAGTTCTTCCCAGAGGGAAAAGCCTTACGAGGTAACAAGATTTGGGTTTAAATTAATTAGGAGAAATTCCTTAAAAATATATTAATTACAGTTGTTTTTAACTCAATATTGAAAATGAGTAAATATATAACGACATGTAGTTTTGAATTTAAAAAACTTAAAATTTAATTTAAAAAAATTAAAATTGAAATTAATACCTAAATAGTAATGCTATTGGTGAACAAAGACAGTCAATTATATTGAATGCGTTAAGATAGAAATAAAGAAATATAATGAGCTCTCTACAATCGCTGCTTCTCTAGTGACCTTGTAATATATATATTTTTTTAACAACATGGTGAATCGGTAACTGCCAGTACTAATCTTAGGAAGACCCACGATCAATTCTTGTAGCTTCCATTATAACACCAAAAGAGCATCCAACAACCTGTAAGTAGATATAATAATTTCTTATGATTTTGGCAAGAGCCGAGACTCCAGCTAGTGGGGAGTCGACTCCTTGAGCCGCCGCACACCATAGCAAGACAATATACTCAATGTGATTTGAACCCTCGCCTCGTGGGTTTCAAAAGAGACCTTCTAAACAGTAGAGGACCACGAAGGATCTGGACTAGTAATTATGCTGTAAGGAATTTCCCTAGAACTCCCTTATTAGCCACCTGTCCTCATTATGCACCATTCAATTTTTTGTTAGACGATTGAATTATACTTCTCCATTGATTTGGGATACACCGACATGTGGCAGTTGTTGTAACTGGTTTCTTGATAGAATGTGATGGAGCAGCTTTTTTGTTTAAGTTATTCAATTTCTTGATTGCACATAATGCATTTTT
>APFE030534693.1:2027-28620 GCA_000404065.3 Pinus taeda | reverse complement strand
TGGGAGACCTTTGGGAGTCTCAAATACCTTGGAATGATTATCCAAGACTATTTGGAGATCTAGAGAAATAGATGATTCCAATGTGGAAACATCTAGCGAACATAATTGTGCAATTACACATTTTCGTTCCCTTTTTGGAAGCTTTGTCATACCATTAGAGCTGATTACCTTTCCTGGTTTCCCTGCAATACCTCTTAATACAACTTCCTTTCCTTCCATAGAAAATTTCTTGAAAATTAAAAGCTATTGTACCCAAGGATTGTAGCCATTGGACTCCTAATACAAAATCAACACCTCCCATTGGAATGGAAAGCATTAGGCTAGTCAATACATATTCTCCCATGGATAGCTTGATATTATGGCACTTTCCAGAGCAATTTATTGTTCCTCCATTTGCAATCATCACTTGACATTCTGGTACTAGATATAGGAAGCAATTCAATTCTTTTGCTACCTTACAATGAATAAAATTATGGCTGCTTCCTGAATCAATCAACACTATTACCTTTTTCTTCTTGATTTGTCCTATCTTGATGGTTTGAGGAGTGGTAATTCTGGCCAATGCATTACAAGATATGGTCGGATTCATTTCTTCTTTATCTAGGCTTTGTTCTTGGAGTGTATCCTCTTCTTTTGACCTTTCTTGCTTCTTTTCTTCTTCCTCTTCACAATTTATTTAGAATAATTTTTTCTCAGCACATTTATGACCTTTAGTGTATTTGCTATCACAACTGTAACAAAGCCCTTTTGCTCTTTTTTCTTCCAATTGTTGTGGTGTCAACCTTATAGGTTGTGGAAGACTAGGGGCAACAACACTTCCGTCTTTATAGTTGTGAGTTGTATGCTTCCTGGTTACCATAATTTTGCTTTCCATTTTTCTTGCTAACCTGAATGCCTTCTCTAATGAATCAGGTTCCCAAAGGCGAACATCATGCTGGATATTATCCTTTAAAGACCCTATGAACACATCAATCCTATGCTCCTCTGGAATATCTTTTACCCTTATGTTCAATTTTTGGAACTCCTCAATGTGCTCCATTATTGAACCCTTTTGTTTGAGACTTATCAATTGGCTAAAAAAAGTGTTGCTTTTTGTATCCTCATAATGTGCCTTCAATTCTTCCGTAAAAATTGCCCAAGTGATAAATTGTTTACGAGAGCAAATCCATTGATACCATAAAAACTAATTTGGTTCCAAATATAAAGTTGCCATACATACCTTTTGTGTGTTTTGCACATTATTGAGATTGAAAAATTGCTCCATCTGTAATATCCATGTTGTGGGATCCTTGCCATAAAACTTCCTCATATCGATTTTTGAAATATGATGGGTCTTCGATCCCACATTAGAGTCTATGAAATCATGATTAACATTTCTTTTGTTCTCATCATGAGTTTTCTTTCCTACCATTTCACCCTTAGTGACCATTTCTTGTAGCAACTTATTCATATTTGTCTTCAAATCGTCCATGTCTGTCTTCAAATCTGTCTTCCAATCATCCATCTTAGCTTCCACACCCTTTATCTTAGATTCCATGCCATTTATCTTAGCTTCTGTTAGCTTTTGTGAGGCTGACATGTTTTGCACTTGGTCTTGTAATTTTGATATATCATGTAGCATTTCTTCCTCTTCTTCATGAGTCATGCTAGAGCTTTCAGGTTCATTACTAGGTGTTTGCATTTTCTTTCCTCAGGGCATCAGTTACCGGTAATAATGCTCTACTAGCCATTTGAATTCCTTCAAAATAAATTTTCAAACCAATCTTAAGCAAAAATTTAAAAAAATCTACACACTTTTTTTTTCTTTGTAGGAGCTCAATATTGCCTCTGATGTATCTCTGTACTTTCAGAACATCCTGTTCTGAAATTGTGCCCTGTGGTAGCACTCTGTGTCCTCTTTCCAATGCCACCAGTCTGACCCCAATTGGATTCTCCAATGAGGAGTTATGACAAATCTCCCACAGTGACCTGATTATAGACCTTTTCAGAAGAGCGAACTTGTATGAAGTTCCACGTGTCACTATTTGGACCTCTGGCTCTGAAAATATCTATAAGAAACTAAAGCATGTCCTCTTTCTATACCTTTTTGTGAAATTTCAATCTGATGCTCAAAGAGAAAGTTATGACAATTTTCCCCAGGTCACCTATTTGGAATGTAATTCAGGAGTCTGCAAAAAGACCAACTTCCTTAGATCATATCTTTGCAATTATAGTGCAAAAAGCTCTGAAATTCGGACCTGAGCTGCAGTGCGATGTCTTCTCAAATGGGTTTCTTTCTTGACTTCTGAAACGTCACAAAAAAAGGTTATAGCGAAAATGCCACGATGAACTATTTGGAGGAGCGAAACCCTAGAACTTGGCTCTCATACCAAATGTTATGAAACCAACTCAAGAAAAGATAGAAAAGATAGATCAATGCCTTAGAATTCAGCCTCTTCAAGGGGACAACCTCCTTTATATTACATAAATGAACAATTCTTGGATGATACAAATGATAAAACCTCCTTTCTATATATAGGAGTCTGAGGATTCACAATATAACCCAGCCGACCTAACAATAATAACACAAAGCCACAAAAATAACAATAGAGGGATTCTATGGGGCACAGTAATAACAATATGGGGGAAATAGGGGCACAACAATATTAATAAGGGGTACAACTACCATAGTAATGGGGTAATCACTAGTATCATAGGGACCCAACACACTTTGAAGATATTTTGTAACTATAGTTTGATCTCTCTCTCTCTCTCTATAAAAGGGAAGAGGAAGTCAATAGTAAAGGTTCCAAAATTCTGTCTTTTCAATTATTTTGAATTTTGTTTTTAGAGAGAGATTCCAAGTTTTGGTTTAATTGCTTGCTCTTGAGGTGGTAATTGCTCTACAAATTTCAAAAGTTTGAACCTGTAATGTGGACTCTATTTTTGAAGATTAATGATGAAGATTTGGTGATTACAAGCTTACGAATTTGTAGTATGTGTTCTTCCTCTGTATGTCACTTCATGTGTGTTTTTCTTCATTATAAATTGTGTAAGTTGTAGCTATTGGATTCACTCAGAAATCATAGATTTACTTATGTTATGCTATAGAAAACAATATCTTTGATATTTCATATTTACTATGTTATATTATAGCAGAAAGTACATATGAAATATTGAGTTGGAAACCTTAAAATGTGCTCCATAATTTCTGCACTTCCTTTCCATATTCTTTCATGATTCTACTAGGATTTACCGCTTAGGATTCTGACTTTGTCCATCCCTCTATGTTGAGTTCCTTCCTTATTTTTCTCCTTCCCATCTTTACTACAATGATAAATTAAGTTGCATTTACTGTGTGTAGGCCACCGGAGTTGAAAATTAACTATTGGGATGATCTATATTGTTTATGTGTATGTTTAAATATACCTTTGTGAAAGGTAATTGAACCAGATTTAAAATAATTTTACATTTATCTCTTGAGAAACAATGAGTTAATTTCAAGAGACACTAATATGTCATAGGAACTAACCTCTCCTCAACATAAGGTTTTCCTCTAGTTGCTACAAGACTTACCTTGCAATAAACTTCAACGATGAAGTTCCATAACATTATTGCTATCAATCATGCCCTCATAATAAATACATCAATCAATTTAGTATCCAACAATAGTTTTACTATTTAAGGCTCATTGAAGGCATGTAGAAAAGGTACTACATGGGTTGTGACATGGAATAAGATCAAACAAAGTGCAAACTATTTAATGCTCCTTGAAGCCTTATGCAAAAATGTCCTCAATGAGGTGAGACATGGAATAAATGAAACAATATCAAGCAAAAGGTAGATTCTTTAAGATTCCATGAGGCGTTGGGGAAAAGGTACTCAATGGGTTAATACGTGAATTAAATTCTATAGAGGCAAGAAAATAAATCTTAGATAAATGCATACATACATACATCAATTCTATCCCTCCACAACATATTATATTATTCCTAGTTTATTATTCTCATAAATTTTTATTCCTTTTGTTTAATTTATAACATTTAAATGTATATATATATTATATAATTTATATTATATGATGAAGTATTATATCATATAAATGAACATAAATAGCTTGATGATGGGCAATTTTACACACTTCTTTGACAAGTTATATATCACATAGAGGGGCAATTTTTTCACCATAAGGGGATGCATAATTCACATCCTTTTGTGAAGAGACAATAAATTGGAAAAGGAAATTTCAAGAAACATATAAAACTCTGGTTTGATCTAGTGAATGAATTCCACACCTACGATGTTATCCGGAAATGTACATATATCTCGTATGTCTAAAATGTTCTATAAAACGTCTTTGTGAATTTATATTGATGTTTTCATGGTGAATAAGGTTCCAGTTGGAGTTTTAATGAACAACAAGGCCTTGGCAACTCCATATCTGGAAAGGAAAGAAATGGGATATTCTCGAACATATCGAATGGGGATCACTAGGAAACTCAAAGATGTCTCTCGGAAATCGATTAGTATTATGCTCCCATTGTCACGACATACTATAATTTTCAAACTTTTCAAACAACAACTTCATCCATGGAAGTATATGTTGTGAGGGAGCCCGGAACTCTTTATGAGAAAAGCAAGCTAGACTGGATGAAAATAAATTATATGATATACAACTAGTACGAAGATAAACAGAGATATATAGTGACTCCAATAGAATTTTAAATAAAACTATGAGAGAAATTTGTTATGTTTTCTATTATGATGGTTTCTCGTAAGTTGTTTTGTCAGGGGCCATTGCTAAAAGTGATCTTTGCACTTGTAAGTTGCAATGGCACTATCTTGGGATATTCACATGGACATAGCATATCGAAATGTTGTGTCTTTGTAGTATCTTCATGAAGAAGAAAAACTTCCCTCTATTACACTATGATATTAAGTCTAAGTATGTTTTGTTGCTTATGATAACTTCGGTAAATTGGCTAAATTGGAAGTGTTCATCTATCTTCCATGGAAAATTGGAATTGTTTGAATGCTTTCAAGCCATTTACTGTTGTTACACTGCTCTTCGAGATTGTGAGATCTATTGCGCCTGCTTCAAGATTGTGAGATCTCTTGTGCCTACTTCAAGATTGTCAGAGTTCTTGTGTTTGCTACTCATTGAGTCCCATGGTCATTACCATCAATGTATTGGGTATGGGAAGTTAATGCAACAAACTCTCACGACCTCCAAACTCGACAATTAGCTGCTACATGTGTAATTTTTACCAACCCATGTTCAATTGAATTTGCATGCCATTCCACATTGGTTAATATGCACAACAATAAGAAATTAAAATGTTTCAAGAAAAATAAATTTTCAATTTGCAAGACCGACTATAAAATTATGTAAGTTTGTCAGTTCACATGCAAAATTGGTAGTATGATTCTATTCTAGTCATAAGACAAGAAAAACATGAACCTGTAGTGTAAGACTTATGATAAGAAGAGGTTAGTATTTTTGGCCATTCAATTTAGGGAATACAATAACCAGGGGATAAACTAGGTAGCTAGGTTGCATGGCTCATAATGATAACATCTAATGAGGAAGTAAACATCTATTTCCAAGCAACTTATATCAAGAAAGACAATATTAAATAATGTATTTAGTTTTTTTCCTATTTGGAAACTCACAACAAGGGAGACAAGTTCTAGATATGTATTTGTAATCACTTTAAAAGGTCATCAAGCCTCATGATAAATTAAATGAATATTAGAGTCTTTTATCTTATCTTGTGTGATTGTGTTTGATTCCTTAGTTCTAAACACAACTTATAAGATCCACTTACAACTTATAAGGTCCACTTCAGAGATGAGGCTCTCTAAGCCTTAGAGAACCTCACCTTCACACCTCTTATCAATTATAGATCATATACCGTTTTAGAATTTAAAGATAAACTTAAATCATTTTAAATAACTTTTTTTTTTTAACTTTTTAAAATGAATTTCTCCACTATGTGTCTTAAAAATATATAAAAGTAATGAATCTTCTAAATAAATATATAATCGGTTAACTTTTCTTTAAACTCTTGCCAAAAAAAGTTTTCACCATTATCAATAACAAAAAAATAAAATAAAAGTAATGGATCTTCTAAATAAGTATACAATCTCTTAAAAATGTAAATTGAAACAATTAAAAAAATAGTATTTTTCAATTGTAAAAATTAAATTTTAAATTTGATAAAACATTCTCTCGAAGAAACAAAAACTTTCACTCTAAATTTTTAGTCAAAATGTCTTATTACATAGCACATTTAAAACGATAACAATTGTCAAAATTTATATTAATAATTTTATATAAATAGGAAAAATAAATTTACTTAAAAGTTAAACGTCCCACATACTATACGAACTATTATATAATATATATATATATATATATACTATTTCCCACTTACTATCAATCGATTATATATATATATATCATAGCCATTGGAATCTTCTTTATGTAATTAATCTCTAAATACCATCCAAATTGATGAGCATGGGTCTACCGAGGTTCTTACAATCCTTCAAAATCATAGCATTGAATTCTCGTGTATCGATGTTATCACATTAACCGTCCTCAACCCATGTAAACTTTAAACAACAGGGGTTCTCCAGGGTCATCTGAAATTTGTCGTATGTCAAACCATATAAACTCTAGAGAACCGAGGTATCACATTAACATGTTTTCCTGAACGGTTTCAGTGTTCATCAAAGAGTTCTCAATTTCAGCACACCTCTAGTCCTTGTAGTAGAAACTATATTATTGTAATTCTTAACTTTATTAGCGTTAATTGCCTGAGTTTTTAATCTCCACAGTTTGTAGTCCTCAGATTTGAAACGATATGATTTTAGTTCTGAATTGCTGAAGTATGAATTTTCTGAAAGTAATTTTGTTTTTGTGGTTGAAAGTTTTGAAAAAATTACATAACAGACTTGGATGATCGAGTTAAGAAACAATTTTCCGCTTTGTCGCGATGAAAATTACATAGTGCATCACATCTCACCATATGAATAACAGGTTTTCAATGTGATATTAAATGTGCAACTGTACGAGTTTGAGTTAGATTCGGATTGAAAACTGTGAGTGAATGACAATGCCTTCCTGATCGAGTTTTAAATTTTCTCCATGGAACTAAATGTTGTAACCTCGCAGCCATAAAGTATCAGTCATATAAATGTTGTAACCTCATAGCGATAAATTATTTGTTAAAAATGGAAGAAACCAAATTGATTTAGAAATTTAGCAATGGTTGAATTGAGGCTTCTATGATCCATAACAATTATAAGAAGAAATATTTCGGTGTAAATCACATTCAGTAAAACGTTGTCGACGCGTTTCGAACCAACCAGTGTGGTTCATCGTCAGGACAAGTTGAAAAATCAGAGCTATCTTTGCCAATTATAGATCTGATTTTTCAACTTGTTCTGACGACTGGTTGGTTCGAAACGCGTCGACAACATTTTTCTGAATGTGATTTACGCCAAAATATTTCTTCTTATAAATTTAGCAATGTTAAGGAGCAAGTTGCACTAGGAGATGCTTCACGGAGACACGCTCTACAATGATCATTATCATCAAGAATATATAAGTTTACATGACAATGGGAGAGTTAGAACAAACACCTAGAAAGTAGGAACTAATTTCTAAACGAAATACGCACAACTAATGAAGAGACTCTCTCCAATAATACAAATTCTCCATTAATTTCAACACTCCCCCTTAATGGAGAAAGGGTTCACTAGTACTCGTAACATCTCCATAAATAATCCAAATTTAATTGTTCTAAGGGGCTTGGTAAAAATATCTACTGCATTATCACAAGTATTACAGTGTTCAATATAAATTTCTTTTGACTTAACCTTCTCTCTAACAAAGTGAAATTGTGTATCAATATGCTTTGTGCTTTTGTTAAACACGAGATTGTCTGCAACTTTGATTGAGCTTTGGTTGTCACATTTGATAACTATAACATCTTTTTGTTCTTCTCCAACATCATGAAAAGGTACCTTCAACCAAACTGCCTCACACATTGTTGCACACATTGCTTGATACTCTGCTTTTGTTGAAGACAAGGATACAGTATTATGCTTCTTGCTGCTCCATGCAATGACACCAGACCCAATGCTGAATGCATAAAATATTATGGATCGTATGTCATCCATATTTTGGCCCAATCTGAATATGAAAAACTTGTCAATCTAACATCACAAAAATCAATGTATTTAATACCAAAGTCTAAGGTTCCTTGAAGATACGTTAAGACGCCTTTTGCTGCCACCCAATGATTCTCAAGAGGCTTTGACATGAATTGGCTCAATACAATATCTGCAAAAGCTAAGTCAAGCCTAGTTGTAGTCAAGTAAATCAGACTCCCAACCAGTTGTCTATACAATGTTGCATCCACCTCCTTAGAACCATCATTATTCTGAAGTTTGATATTTTGTTGTAAAGGCACTGAGACAACTTTGCACTAATTGATTCTAAATTTTTTTAATAAACATCTGACATACTTCCCTTGAGTGAGAAAAGTTTGTCCAGAGTCCTTCCAAATTTCTAGACCCAGACAATAGTGTAATTCTTCGAGATCTTTCATTTCAAACACTTGCGACATATGCACTTTGATTTCTTTAATCAAATCATCAACATTTCGAGTGATAATTAAATCATCCACATATAAAGCAATAAAAATAATTTGCATGTTTTCATCAAACAAAATATACAGATTTGGGTCGTTTTTACTTCTCTTATAACTATGCTACAGGAAAAATGAATCAATTTTTTCATACCATGACCTGGGTCCCTGTTTTAAAGCATATAATGTCTTTTTTTAATTTGCAGACTAAATGCTTGTGCCCCTGTTTAATAAACCCTGCAGGTTGTTTAAATAAACCTCTTCTTTCAATTCTCCATTTAAAAATGCAGACTTCACATCTAGGTTGTGTAGACTCCAAGGATGTTTTGTAACTAAGGCTATCATCATTCTAATAGTGTTTAGCTTAGCTACCACATCAAAGGTTTCCTCATCTTCAGTCCCTTTTCTTTGTGAGTAACCTTTAGCTGCTAGCATAGCTTTGCATTTCTCTACACTACCATCAAATTTAAATTTATGTTTATATAACCACTTGCAACTTATAGGTTCTTTCCCTTCCGACAATTCAACTAAATCCCAGATTTTGTTTTTAAGTATTGACTCATATTCCTCCTTCATGCATGCCCTCCATTCATCAGATTGACTTGCTTCTTTATAATTTGAGGGTTCAACAACATTTAACATACTAGTTATAAGAGAATGATCCCTATATCTTGTTGGAAATTGAGTTTTCCTACCTGATCTCCTTAGTGGAGGACTTGCCTCAAATTTGTCTTGCTCATTCCTTGATGGAATTGACTTGTAACTATATCTGGATCACTTGATTCTTCCTTTTTCTGCTACTACTACTCATGGTTTTCCCTTGTTTCATCACTTCCATCTTCCACTAGCAAAGGCATGTGCCACTCTTCATTCCCTTTATTACATTTCCATCATCAACCTTCTCATGGAATACCACATCTCTACTCGCAAACAGTTTATGAGTAGAGGGATTAAACAATTTATATGCTTTAAATTTTGTACAATACCCTATGAAAATGCATTTAATGGCCTTTGAATCTATTTTCTTCCTATCCACTTTTGGAACATGAGCAAAAGCTTTCGAGCCAAAAAATCTTAAATGATTAACTGTAGGCTTAAAACTGAATAAAGCTTCGAATGGAGTCTTAAAATCAAGGATTTTTGTTGGACTCCTATTCTTTAAATACACTACAGTATTTATTTCTTCTACCAAAAAACCATTAGACAGGTTCTTACCTTTTAACATGTTGCATGCACACTCCATAAGGGTTTTGTTCCTTCTCTCTGCAACCTCGTTATGTTGAGGAGTGTGGGGTACTGTGAAACGCTGAACTATCCCATGGTCATTGGAGTATTTGATGAAGCCACCCTACTTGTATTCTTCCCCTTGATATGAGCGGAGAATTTTGATGAGCTTCCTTGTTTTTTTTTAAACCATGCTTCTAATCTCTTTAAAATATTCAAGATTATGACTCTTCTTTCTAAGAAAATATACTCATGTAAATCTTGTGCAATCATCAACAAATAATAAAAAATAATATGCACCTCCTAATGACCTTTTCTGCGTCAACCCACATATATCAGTGTGAAAAAGCTCTAGTATATCTCTAATTTTTTTGTCTAAACTTGCGTGAAAATCATCCCTACGCATCTTCCCAATGGTACATCCTTCACAATCAACATGAATTTTTTTTTTAAACAGGGAGACCATTAACCATATGTTGTTTCTAAAGTAACAATAGGTCATGAAAATTCATATGACCGAATCTTTGATGCCACAAATTCTCTACAGACATATCTATTGAATTCAAGTCTTTGTGTGGTGTGCTTCTTACATTCAATTTGTACAGACCTCCAACTTGAATACCTGATGCAATTGGCTTCATATGATCTAGCAAATATTTAATAACACAATAAGACTTAAAACATTATACCTTAAGATTAGGATTTATTATCATAGAGATAGAGATCAGATTATTTTTAATTCGTGGTACATACATCACATTTTGAATATGCCTAATATTACCATCAGGTAATACCACGAAAATATTTCCATACCCATTAATCTGCCACACTCTATCATCACCAAGGTAGATATTAACACCATTGCTGGTTTCTTTAAAAATTTCAAACCAATCTCTATTAACTGTCATGTCAGTCGAAGCTCCTGAATCCACAAACCAATTTTCTACTTCATCATTCTCAGTAAAGAAAGTAGAATCAAAAACAAAAAGTCCGATATTCTGATTCTAATCTTCATTGGAAAAGTGCCCTGCATGCTTCTTATGACTATGTCGAGTTTCATCAAGCTTCTTCTTATGGAAATTCCTAACAATGTGACCAGATTTACCATAGTAAAAACATTTGATTCCCGAATCATTTCTAGTTGAAGATGTACCTTAAGGTGGCTTTCCTTGTGGTGTACCTATGGATTTCTATCCTATGCTTGCTTTCACTCTAAAAGGCATTTTCTTCGCCATTAATGCAAGATCTGAATTATGGGGTTCCAGAGTCATCTGCCTCTCTTCCTATTGTATCAAGATCCGTGTCAATTCTTTGAAATTGGGGGCTTTGTCCCTTGCATTCAAGCCTCTAATAAACATTTGATAATCTTCAGTCATACCATTCATGGTATATGTGATGAGATCAATGTTCAATATTGTCTCCCCTATATCGGCTAGCTTATTTCTCAACTCTTTGATCCGAGAGATGAATGTAATGACGGATATAATCTTCTCCATTTTTATGGAGAGAATCTTGCTCTTCAAGAACAATAAACAATTTGTATTCTTTATCTCATCCAAATCCTTGAGAGTTGTCCAAATGTCATTTGTTGATTTACACTCTTTGATGTGAGGGATAATGCAGTCTTTCACTAACAATTTCAGCAACACTTTCACTTTGTTTTCCCTCTTCTCCTAATCTTGAATTGTTGTAGCTATTCCACCTCCCACTAGAGTCGACTTCAATTGATCCCCATTTGCAATTTCCCATGCACTTTTCCCCTCAAGCAGAGTCTGCAATTTAAATTTCTAGTTTGAATAACTCGACCCATCAAGCTTGTTTCTCTCATTTAGGTATGCTTCTGCAATTTGATTATTCATCATGATAGGTTGATCTCCAGATCCACCTCAAAAAAAAGTTCAACCTCCACCAATCAATGCTTTCAATAAAAGAACGTCAGTGATCTTACAATGATCTTGGCCAACAAAGCATCGAAAACATCATCAAATGTTAAATGGAACACTGCTCCTAAAGGAACATGATCAAATGATCCAAGCCTTTGTTAGGAAAATAAAAGAACAGATCTTGGTAAAAATCCAAACTGAGGTGGAACCATTTGGTGTTTTACAATCCTCTGACTGTGACTAGATCGCAAGAACAAAAGGTTGTCCAGATTCCCATTCAAGGTTGTCAAGCTTCCCAAAGGCAAGTAATGCAACTACGTCGACTTTACTTCAATGGTGATGTGGCTTCACTTATACATAACAATGCAAGAGTGTGATATCCCTTTGATTCACTAACTGCCACCGATAATCCCCAAACAAGATAAGAATCTCCACAGTAGCCACAGGTCTCCCACATGAAGGCACCACCAAGTTGATGGGTTATGCCAGGACTTCTATTGTGCAAAATTTCACCAGACCAAAGCCACAATCATATAGCCTTCACACTTCATTGCCACCCTTGCTATGACCATTAATGGTTCTAATTGGCTCATGCCCATCACAGGGGACCAACTAACATACCCGAGATGCTTAGCTAACAAATCCAACCAAGGTCATGGAAAACCAAGAGTGAAACCACCAGTAGACAAACCTAATACTCCACAAACTCAACTCAACGATCTTTGGACGTTGATCTCTCTTCTATTGTGTAGTCACCAACTCATCCCACTCACGATGCGCACAAAGCGAAATAGGAAATCACAAACATGATTATCTACACCAGTGATTCTAAAAATCCTCCATCCAGGTATCCACACTAATAAACAATCCACGCAACTCACTGCACAAGGGATGTTTGCCAACCAAGCAAAGCACGCAACTAAGAGATCTCGATGTAGAAGCACCGATCTCGACCCCTGCTACTCCAGTTCAGCCCATGAAAATATGATCATCACAATGGCCCACGAAGATTATGGGTTCGTGTCTCCCATTGGGCGTGCCACAACAATAGATAACCACTACATAAGGGAGTCAATAAGCCACAAATCTGCAACCAACCTGCCAGATAAACTTGTAGTCAACTGCCTTGTGTAGTCAACTTCCACGTCGATAAGGGCCAACACGAGTATCTTCACAATTTGGTTGTGTTGACTAGCGCGTTGAAGAGAATTCGCTAGAGTAATGAGCAAACAACACAGATATCCTCCCTAATATCACATTGGTCATAACATAGAGTAGTGTTGTTGTTAATGGAAAATGCGCGCTGACCCCCCTTATCACTAGCAATCTGTTCCACGGATTGCTCTAAACCACTTGGGCCGCCTTCTCTTATTCTCACATGATCCGTAATAATCTCTCGCATAGGATATTGCACCTTCACGCTAACCTTACTTGATACTTCACTCACGCTCAATTCTCCCTATGCTCTGATACCATGTTAAAAACGTAAGAAACCAAATATATTCAAAAACTTAGCAGCTCTCAAGACAAAGCTACACCCAGAGACTGCCTCATAGAGAATTCTCTACATCAATCATTATTCATCAAGAATATATAATTGTACATGACAATAGGATAGTTAGAACTAACACCTAGAAAGTAGGAACTAATTCGTAAACTAGGACACACGCACAACTAATGAACAAACTCTCTCCAATAATACAAATTCTCCATTAATTTCAACAGTATGAGTGACATAAATATTTGCTATGGCCTAACATAGTGTATTAATGACGTTTTCCAAAAAATATCAGCCAAAACACATTTTAAAAAGATGGGCATATAAAAATTTAAAACTTTTCAAATACACTATGACGACAAAATGCCAGTCAAATTCTAACCCTAAAATTTGCAACACTTGAAGTCTACTGAATGTACAACTTGTGATTTGGTCAACTTGCAAGTACACAACTATGTCCTAACTCCCTCCCTTTATTGTTGTGCCATAGATTGGACAAGAAGTTGAATTTATGGTGCATTTAGTATAGTTTTTAATGTCCACTCGTTAAAAATGGATATTCTTCGTTACAGCCTCGATATCTAGAATTGAGATTTAAGAATGTAAATATTGATTTCTTCTGCGTGGTAGCCTTTGTTGTAAATATATTTTGATAATGGTATCTATATAACTCAATTCCAAGTGTTTAATGTTTTGAATCTATCTTTATATTAACAATGTCATTTAAATGTTCATTCATTCAAAATGATGTCATTAGGTTTTGGTGAAAAAGTTAAAAAGTGATTTCATTTAATTACATCAAGATATTACTTTTTTAACATATCTACTTCCATAAATATAAGTTAATCAATAAATTATTATATATTGGAGATTAAAAAATACATATAAATATTAAATATTTTCCGGTGGTCTAATTTTACAATCTCCATCTCATTTTCAAAATAAAAATATTTATTTAAAAACCATTGCAAAAAAATCCCAGAAAATATAATCACTTATTATACCAGTCGAAAGTAGCAGGAATATAGTGATTAATGTCGCTCTCCCCAACAATAATTTCCATTAAAACGATAATTTTAACCTAAGGTTTTCCATTCATATTTTATAAACTACTTTTCCAATCTATTAAATATTGACAGGTTTTTTAACTGGAAAATCATACCTAAAGTCTTTGGAGTCTTATTGGAGGGAAAAACTCACTTTTCAGATAAATTTAAGATAAAGTTAAAACATGAACCAAAGATGAAGCTCATTAATGCTAGCCTTGGTTCATAACATTTTAGAATGCTAGCCTTGGTTCATAACATTTTATCTAAAATTAATTTGAATCGAAATACATTTTATCCAAAGTTTCACTCACCGCCTTTTCATGCAATTGTGTCATTGTCTTGTTTCCACCTCGCTTCTACTCACTGTCACCACCTCTCAAAGTTTGGCCACCTGTCACAAAAAATAAACACATCGTCCTAACCATTATCTATGTTATTCTTCTTAATCAATTGGCCAAGGTTAACGTGGTAAAGGTTGAGAGCGGGTGGAAACAACAACACTATCATTTGAGACCGAAAAATTGAACTTTGAATTTGTAAGTGCTCCACGCCCAGTGTGGGACAGATGATGGAATTAAGTCAGAAAACAAATCCCGGCGTCTAGAAGGATGATGGAATTAAATCAGAAAACAAAGCCCAACATCAGGAAGGATGATGGAATTAAATCAGCGAACAAGGTAAAGGAAAGCAAGGAAAAGGCAATCAAGTTCGCAGTAAGGCACATAAAAGAAGGGAAGCAGGTTAAGAAAGGGATAGGATGTCACAAGAAAGATGCCACAGGAAATCAGGGAAGCAAGCTATAAAAAGGCTTCGTTGTTCAACTTCGACTGATCTTCACTGTTCAACTTCAACTACTCAGGTAAACTCCAAATCCCAATCACGGTGTTGCAAATTGATGCTAAGAACAAAGACACCATCATAAATGATTCTTCTACTTCAGCATCACCTACATGGAGTAGACAGGTAACAATTTTAAAGCCTAAAAAATATTGAATTTTTATTTTGCACTCTTTTTTATAGTAATTTTATTTTCCCTTCAATGGAGTACACATGTAACAATTTTAAAGTCTAAAAATTGCATGGAGTACATAGGTAACAATTTTAAGGCCTAATTTTTTTTGAATTTTTATTTTGCACTCTTTTCTACAATAATTTTATTATCTCTTTGAATATTAACGTTTTGAGCATTTTGTATAACTTTGTGGGTTTCCATTTAGTATTACCTTATATTTTTTCTCAACAATCAAGTTTGGTCCTTTGTGTAGGTGGGTATAGTATACTATTGAGAAAACAATCAGCTTCGATAGAAAAGATGCAAATTTATTTTGATGAAAATAATCTCATCAAAACAAGAAGATTTATGAGAAAAAAGAGAATCTTACAGGTTTTTGTTCAAGTACAACCTATTTTTGCTTTATGCAGGGCCTTAATGACATTTTCCCTATATGGATAAATGTAATAATAGGACCGATAGGAGGAAAATTATATAGCTTATTTTATGTTAGAGCAATTTCGAATTCTCTATGACATATACCCATGTATATTTTGCATTTATGTTTGAAATATTAAATATAGAGTTTTTTTCATTAAAAAAAATAAAAACCCTTCAGTTATGAATGCAAAATAAGCTGGAATTTTGGCTTTCTACTCATAATTTTACCAAAGATATTAACTAGATCATAGATATAAGTAAAGAACTTACCTATATTTAATCCTATGAAATTTTTAAATTTCACGTTTAAGCGATAGTGATCGCCATTGAGAGACTGAAAGGTGGAAGCCCAACATGAAGGAATTGAAATGAAGAACTAGGAAACCACTTCATTTCGTTGTGGCCGCCTACAATTCCTATGTTTTTTCAGTCCAAATGTTAGAATATCCCTTCCACAATGTGTTTTTTGTTTGCAAAACCAAATAAAAAATAATTCAGTTGTTGTCAATTTCCTCTCTCTCTCAGCAGAAGCAACTAATTCATCCTCTCGTCTAGCCCCCAACCTCCCTGAGATAGTCAGATTGAAGCTATGTTTAAGGTAACTAGTTTGACTTCCTCGCTCTAGTTTCGACGATTGTGAATCTCAATCTAGAAATCGGTTTCATCTTTTTGGTCTACCATATAGCGCATATGGCAATACCTGGATGGGAATTTGGGGTAGGCTACATCCCCTGTTATCTATATAATTTCTCATCATAGAAAACTCGCCATAAAATATTTTTTGGATATCAAAACCGTGGTTGCCTCTTATTTCAACCTATAAATTCCGCTCCATGTGTTACTTAAATAACTTGAATATTTTGAGGGTGTTCATATGTTGTGGAAAATTCATGAAGAAATACTCCTTGGCATCTGAAATATCAAAAACGTTGTTGATTAGTAGTTGAAGCGTTTGATAAAATAAATGACGTATAGAGTACTCTTTTTCTCCAAGATTTCATGGTTTAAGGTGTTAGCAGGTTATAAAGTACGATTAATTACTAACTGACACATTAGCCTCTTGTTATATATTACGATTAAAAGCAATAAAACATAATTAATTACCTATATACTACTAGTTAATGAAACCATAAACTAGGCTTAATTACATAGATCTATGTGTTGTACTAGTAGAAAACTTTGTAGGCAGTTGATTAGTCATATGGACTAATTCACATAGATAGGACATGATATTGTAATTGTATTTATCACTCCCACTCGATGTTTCTCACTGATGGTTTTACGAGTTGTAGTCTTGTATGCTCATAAACCATTCTTCCAAGCACATATTAGGTTTCTTTCTTAAAGGTTATACTCCTATCTAGTCAGCAACAGAGTAAATTAAAGCATACTAATTAATAAAAGCTCCATGTTATACCAAGTCACGATTAAGAAGGCCAACTATAATCCAAGGCATAGTGATGACAAAGTATAAACTCTAGAAATGGTGACACAAGAGTTGGATTTATTATCATGCTAGTAGGAATTGCCCATGTCCTATTAAACAAACACTAATATATGTGTTTTGTTCCAAGACGAGCTTAAATAATGAATCTTAGACTAGGGACGCAACCCATAATTCCCCTAATGAATCATACTTCCTAAAATGAACCATTGGCCAGGTACATGACCGCTAACGAATCATAGGACAACTCTGTATGGCTACTAGCTCTACCGCTGAGTCTACTTCTGAGTCAATTGGGTAAGCTACTGGAAATGTGTCCTCTCTATTGATGCTTCCTTTATTGCAATTGCTATATTCTTATGCAGTTGTGATGGATTGTTTCAAGGTTTATCACTGGGCATTGAAATAATGAGAGGACAAAGGACGAAAAATATTTGTTATCGCTTCAATCCAAGTTAAGATAGAAACTTTTATTCGACAGGTATTCCTTGTGCAACACAAACATGTTCATTTTAAACAATGAATGGAACCCAATAATCCTTGCTGTATATGAGACAATTTTTGTAGCATTAAAGATAAATTTCATTATACTAACATAAGTAAATGTAGATGATGCCCATAAAATAATAAATAAGATTTGTTAGTTATAGGTTATTAAAGAGGCAATGGAAAAGATAGAAAATATGTAAATAAACACATAATTCCAAACAAATGGAAAAACAACAAAAGATTATTTATATACATACTTAAGTGAAGCGTCTTTATATAGAACTAATGCAACTTTCCATTCCTAATCAACTTCATACTCTTTTATCAACATCCCCCTCATTCCTCTTCTTTTATCAACTTCCTTCTCTTTTAATCCACATCGCCTTGGATGGGGTGAGCTTGATTATAGATTCTTATTATACCTGCCCAAGCAGGTATATAGAGATCGCTAGAGCGTTAACCTATATTACTCTCAATTGAACTATTTTTATCCGTGGAATTTAACCAAAGTTATAAATAAGTTTATATTTTAATAAAATTTTAAAACAATTTGTGAGTGTTTGGATTGGGTATCATAATCGAGCTCTTATTGCAAAGTGAGGGACAATATCCTAAGTTCCCAATCATATTCGAGCTCTTTTTGTAGAATACAGGATAATATCCTAAGTTTAGCTAGGCATGTCATCCACTAAAGTTAGGATAAACAAGATAAACATAAATCAAAGTCTCAAAGTTAAGAGTAATTCTATCCCAAATTTAACATTAATTAATGACATTTGATGTAACACAAATAGTATGAAAAAATGCTTTGCACATTTATATTGATTTCTCAATTACTCCCAAATTACACTTGCTACTACCCGCTTACACCTGCCACCATTGTTTACATGTACCACCATCACTCTTCAACACGTTAACATCCTCTGCCACATGCAGAAGCTAGGTTCTTAACCCTCTTCCCTGGTTGGTTGTATCCTTCTCTGATTTCATAGCTCCCATGCTCTGCCATAGGAGCTTTGCCTTGGCTCGACATTATTCTCCACAGATAGGTTCTTAACACTGTAGCTAGTTGTAGACTTCTCATCCTTCATAGCTCCAATGATCTACCTTGGCTCAAGATTATTCTTCAAGGTTCATCAAGATGGCATCTTCAAGTTGACAATTAAATGAAAATTTGGTGTCAAGAGACAAAAGGGAATGCCTAGAGTAAGCACACCTGAGTAGAAGTGCTCTCGTTTACATTTGACAGAGAAGTCAAACAACATTCTCCCACATGTATACCTACTAGGATAGTGTTCTCATTTACATCTAATCGAGAAGTTAGGTAACATTCTCCCACATGTATACCTGGTGGGATAGCGTTCTTGTTTTCTAAATGGTCATGGAGTAATCATACATGAGTAGAAGTGCTCTATTTTACATCTGACCAAGAAGTCCGACAACATTCTCCCACCTGTATACCTGCTAGGATATTGTTCTCTTATTCTAAATGTTCCTAGAGGAGATGAAATTAGCATTGAAACTCTCTTTCTCTATTTGGCTAGATAGACTATAAGAGGAGTAATAAGTATGAAAGAGAGAATTGAAGTAACAACAACATAAGCAAAAATAGGTACATATGTTTGTGGCTACATAGACTATAAGAGGAGTAATAAGTAGGAAAGACATAATTGAAGCAGAACCAATAACATAAATAGGAAGAGGTATGTAAAAATCATCCTTAGTGGCTCTGCTTCATGTTCCCATAGAGAAACGATAACATAGAACTGATAACATTTATTTGATATAATATCGACTCTGTTTCATGTTCCCATATATAATTGTTTTGATATAAAAAAAAATCATTTTTTTGCAATGTTTTCATTTCCATCCCAGATAACCTAATCCCATTCATTTATTGAGAGCTTTGTAATAGGACAAAGGTAGTGGCATATATTAGACAACAAATTACTCAACAACAATCCCTCTCCTTTCACACTCTCATTTAGAGGATGGCATAGGATTAAAAGTTAAAACATTTTTTATGTTCTCCAACATGAAGAATGCACGAGTAAAACAAATTCAGCGGCATTGAAATTAAAATTCATTATTGAAATAATAGATATGTATAACTACAATTTTGAACAAAGTTAACAACCTTGGTACAATGGAAGAAGTGAATTATAAAACCTTAAGGGAGGAAAAACACTTGATCTTCCAGAATTGTCCTAACTTACTATTAGATGATCATTGATATAAATATTAATGTGTATCTTCAAGGGGAAAATGATTCATATAAGATACTGTATCACCTTTTGTCTACTTATGCGAGCAGATTCTACACTTACATAGAGTAAATATTTGCCTCATGTGTGGTGTACATATGTTCTGCAAGATTTGGAGAGCTACAATTGCACTCTTGCGTCATCAGTGATCTGTTTTTATGCTATTAGTTGACCCTCCATGTTGCTCTACAACTGGTGTAGGTGATGATCTTTCTACAAGTATAAGATCTTGGTGTAGGCACTGAGTATGGAACTAACACAAATAGATGAAGGTTTAACTAAAGTAGCCATGTATTGGAATTCAAACATATCCAAAAAACACCATGCACACAAGACAATCACTTGTCAAATAACTAACATTATATAATTTTATTTTCAAATAAATAACATTATATAAGTTATTTGAGAAGACTCAACAATTAAAGAATAACAAAGTATACTCCATTAAATTTCATCTATAACTATGATTAAATAAAAGTATTTTCACCTTTTCTATGACTTCCTTTTCTTAAAGTAGGTATAGAGCTCAATTGTTGAATTCACCTAGTCACTTCCTAGCCTCTCCGCAAAGGCCATTGGAAAAAGACTAAAGGCCTACAGGTTTTAGTTGTCAGTCTAGAATGTCGCTAGTGGCAAGGCTATCATCATCTGTTGCAGGGAAATGTTGAATGTGCTATACTGGAAATGTAAATAAACTCAAAACTCATTAGGTCCCGTAATGTGCCCTTAGTTTCAGCTATCGTAGTGTGCCCTCTTTCTTGGCCCTAAATGATAATGGAAGGAAATAGAGAAGCGAATGAAACATAATGGATTCAATCTAGGATGACAGACCTTCCGGAACCCATCAATTCAGTTACTAGAACCCTCTACCAAGAGTATGAGGGACAAGGAGAAGGGTTGGATGTGAGTGAGGCAGATGAATGTGGAGATAGTATGTTGGTGTGGAAAAGTATTTGGCAAACGGGCCAAGGTTGTGGTGTGTTTTTCCATGTGTTCATTGTCGACATACCATTATTAATGTCTTGTGCAAATATGTGGGTAAAGGGGCACACATAGTGGTTGTGTGTTTTACAGGTTGCTAGTTGTCTGGCAATGTCAGGATGAATGCTTGTCCCTAGCTATTATAGAGTGTCGGTTCATAGAGAGAGCCATGTTGTGGAAACAATTATGCATCTTAATTAGGTGGATAGTTACGCTTCTTGTTGGATTTATTTATTGGAACAATGAAGAGGAAATAGTTCCAGTTGAAGAAGTAGAACTACCCATAGAAGAGTTGGTAGCAGTACCAAAAGCAACAGAAAACTATCTAGGATCTGTCCCAATTATAATTTGCTGACATATGAAAAATATGGTGAAACACAAAACTAATTCTTTATTAGTCATTTGTCATATGCTTCTTGTGAACTTGGTCAGTAGCCTTCATTTATTATTTCAATCCATGTTAATATACAAGCTATTATTCGAGAGGTATGACGTGTGCAACAAGAACTTGTTTACATATGTGGGTTGGTTTCATCCTGCACACTTGAATGCCACTATCACTTAAAATATTTTAGAACAATATGCTTTCTAGCACACAATGTAATAATTCATGTTCATAACTTCTCAAGAACATGAGGTAATAATTTATGTTGATATATTTTATAGTAGAAAACCAATAATTTCCCCACTTGTATTTTTTATTTTAACCACACTTTTATGTATTAATTTTCCCAAGCATGGGTAGTGGGGAACAACATTTCGTTACCACTCAAGTGAGATATATTTTATCTATGATATATGTTAAGAGTAAAAAGTTATGTAAATGTAAAGTTTAAAGTGAAGTAAATTTTTAAGCTAGGTTCTATTTGTAAAAGCAATTTCAACTGTGTTTCAAATGTTAAAAAGGTAATTTTATTTATTATTATTATTATTTTTTATTATTCAATTCTATTGCTCCATTAAAAATGATACACATCAAATCACAATATATCAATCTTTCCCTAATCACGCTACAAAACATTACATTTTTCTTTCTTATACTTGGCCTCGAGTACCATACATTGGCTTGTCATTCTTGCCTTTCCTTTTCCAAATGCCTATCCAACTCGAGGTATTTTCTTAGACAACCACCTCTTTTCCTTGATATGTTTCCATTATCAAGTGCTCCGACATATTTGTTGGATCCTTGTCACTATCTAAATGGTCTAATTCATATGTATGTTTTTTCCCATCCCTTGCAGATGCAAAAATTATGGTTGAATTTGGTACCGAACTAATTGATGGTTGAGTTTTCTCCTTTGATGATTCAAATGTCATATCATGAGTCTTAGCTAGGTCTGCAAGAGCATTGTTTGCATCAGGAGTATTCAGATTCCGAGAATTACCTGACCTGTGAGCCACAATGGACTTTTAACCATTGGGTCCTTTTGGATCTTGTCATCCACAACTTTTGATCTTTGTTTCAAAGTGCAAAGAGGTTCCTTGTTATTATGGGAAGACATTTTGTAGGTGTCTAGGATGCTAACAAGATCTAATGCAAAAAATTGCATGTTCATAATCAATCATTTGAGAATAAACCCTATTTCACCATTTAATGGGGATTTTATTTGAAAAACCTTTGCTGAGGTCCACTCCAACACAAATGTGAATGAATGTGTGAATTCCTTTCAAGATCATTTCTAAATCAATCTTGATGAATAAGCCAAAACAAATTTCCCAAATCTTCTAAGAAAGATGGATGTGTCAAATGGATGGGAAATTGGGAAACATCACTCATATTGGAGTTCTAGATTTGACATAGTTATAGGATTAAAATATGTAAACTGAGGTTGAACGGAGAGAGCAGATCGACCCCAAAACTAGGGTCCCTGATAAAAAACCTTTTACTGATCCTTTATCTTCTGAAAAATACAATAAAAAATCATTTTGAGAAGAAATGTACCACACCATATGGAGATCAATTATAGTGAACCCACTCCTCGAGAGATGATGAAGAAGGCCATAAATGACATTGTAACGATATAAATCACATAAGTTCATAATTTGTAGCTATGAAACTAGTTGCAACATTTTTCACCTCAAGAGAGGGGGTTTCAGCTAACCTTTCCAGCACAAATGTAGATCCATAAAGATCTTTAGGGTTTGGGGAAGGAGGCTCTAGTTTTAGAACATCTTTAAATGATCTTAGTGGGGTTGAGGTGACTGCACCTCCCCCTTTCGCTCCACCTGGAATTCTTACTACTGTGTAAATCAAGGCATCCTTGGAAATGTTGTATTCACCAAGAAGCTTATGATACTAAAGATGTCATTTTTCATGAATGAGCCAAAAGCATTCATGAAGAATACACATATTCTCATGTAATCTTTTCATAAGCAAGAAAACAAGATATTATTTCAAAACTTGCAAACAAAAGGATTCCCCTGAGATTGGTTTCACTAGGATCGAGAAACTTTCTACATGAGCTACAAATCGTTGCAAACCCTGCATTTCCAAACGCTTCAACATTAGTCATTCTTAAAATTGTACCAAATAAATTTCCTTATCCTCTTTTAGAACAAAATAATAATTTGTTCATAAGAATTTTATATAGTAATTTATAATTTTGTAATTAAATATAAATAAAACTATAAAAATTAGATAGTATAAATAAAATAAATTTTTGTAATTTGGTGGGACTACATTTTATTATGTCCAATATACAAACCTTAATTAAGCGGAGAAGAATCCAATAATTCATGTCAAGGAGTGCATTTATAAGCATCCATGTCAAACCATCTAACTAAACCCATGGACAGATAATTTAATAAAATCAATTTTAATTAAAATCTAATAAGTAAAAATCTTAAATTAAATTAATAAATATAATTTAATATGATAAATAGAAAGCATATATATATATATATATATAGAAGATATATATAATAAATACTATCTATTGATAATCAGGAAATATTAAAAATTATGAAATAAATATTAAAAAAAAATAGTGAATATATGTGTGATCAGAAAATGTAGTATAAAAGTCGTATTTTCATTAATAATGATAATTATTCAGTAATTTATTTGTTATACAAGTAAAAAAAATATAGTTTTAAAAAAACTATAGGTTAATCGTGAATTCTTTTAACAATAGATAATTTTGTGCATTTAGTTTTTTATTTCTAATGAGAAATAAAAAATAAAAAAAACATATTATTTTTATTAATCAAATAAAAAAAAATTTATAAAAAAAACTTATTATTTTAAACTTAATTAATAAAAAATAAATAATACTCGTTAAAAATAATAGTGTCTTTAAATTGTTATATATATATATAATCCTTTAAAAAAAAATAAAATTTTAATAAAGTTTCAAAATATTCAATTATAAAAATAATATCTTAAAATGATAGAGTAAAATTGCTATTTAATAAAGCATGTAACAATTCACACTTTATTAACTAATATATTAATCATTGCCTCTAAGTTTTAATCATATTTTATAAAACTCGGCACATTAACAATCAAATAAGATGGGATACCGTAAAATTCCAATAGAAAGTAATTCAGGTATTCAAGCTTGTGAGAATGGTCTAACTGCTGAAATCATTAGAGGGTCACACGGTACCCACTGGGCATGAATCATTAATAATATTGGACCGTAAAATTAATTACAAAGAAATAAATTTGCATCAGGCCTTCTGCTCGAGGGCCAGGCCTTCTGCTCGAGGGCCAGTTTAGAAAATTTAAAGCTAGTCAAATATTTTAGGGTATTCTAAGAAAAATCCTTAACAAGAGGTAATACTTATTTTACTTTTGCGTGTTAACATTGAATTGTTACATTTTACACTTATGTTCTACCATGCTAATGTGACGGCGACACATGGTCCATGGTCCATGGTACACAATAACTAATAGCCATGCACTTAAAGTGCTATATTGAAGGGTCGATGTGGAGACCTCTTTCATGAATGTACATTCCACGCACTGTTATGGATTAGTAGCAATACAAGAACTCTAAGATACCTTCATTCGTGGAATCTCACACTGAAGACTCTAGCATTGAAGACATCCTGAAGTGACACACTTTCAATCGAGCAATCGAAAAATAAGATTGGTTATCTACACTTTACCATGGGCAACTCACTCACTGGTCACCGGTGACAAGTAAGGAGAACCACTCATTTCTCTAGTGTTTTGAGGGTGAATAGATGGGATCTTAGCTTAATTAGCTCAATTATACATGGTTGGTTGGTTGGTTATTGTAAGTCTTTAATTTAGTGATGTTTAGTTTGTTAGATAGCTATTTAATTCGGGTATATATATATATATAGTAAAAAAAATGATTTTAATTTGAATTTAAACAATATTGATACTATTCATATAAAGTTATCGTTTGATTCTCTATTGTTCTAAATTTAGTTTTATTTTTATATCACTAAATATGAACATATACTTTCTAAAAAGAGATTCGATTCAACAGTTTTCATGAAATTTACCAAATTTTTCATCTATTTGATTTAAATAATTATATTACAAAGTTGATTCATAAGTGTGTGAAAATTTCAAGCACCAAAATGGGAAGTTCTTCTTTAATTTCATTGGGGCTAAACGAGTTAGAAGCATGCTATCCTTACTTCGAGCTTCAAAAATTTCATTTCCGAAAGAAAATGTGATGGAAGAGGTGAAGGCATTCATAAAAGTGTTGGAAATAGTAATTACTCCCGCATGAAGATTTAACAAGATCCAAGTCGAGTGATGCATAAAGAGATAAGTTGAGTTAAGTAGAGCCCAAATTTAGGGTGTGAGTTAACTGAGTCAACTGTGAGTTAGTTCGAGTTCAATCTTGTTTGGGTTTATCAAATTGTGTTTTTCCTCTCTTCCCTTCCAACAAATTGGTATTAGATCGAGGTTTCACGAGTCAAAGAAGAGTCAAAGTCTACAGTTGTAGTCTGCAAGGTTGCACAATTTTTTTGGTTGATGGAGCCGTGATTGGCCATCGACTCGTAGAGTCACCATATTGTGAAGGCGTTCTGAAATTTGACCACATCCACTGTTGTGACCAACTAGAAAACAAATTGAAGTTTGTGTCCATTGGTTTGTAAGAAACAAGAGTTTGTTGAGAGTTATAAACAAGTCGTATAGAGATTAAAATCTGTTGCAACAGTTGTGCACCACCATTGCAATGTTCTCAAACAAGTGAGGGTGCCAAAGCCAAAAGCATTGCAAGCTGTGACTGCCACTACCAGGTGATATGGAAGTTAGTCTCATGCAATCATGAAAGAAGCTATAAGATAGAAGAAAGACCACAATCATGGGTCACAAAGCATGATTGAAGCAGATTAAGAAAAAGATTCATCAAGAAGAGACAAAGATCCTTGTCATATATAGAGAGGTTCATGTCGCACCCGAGGAACTGAGATGTTTAGCAGAAGACAAAGAAGAAAATGAGTTTGATTAGGGTAGCATGGATCTTCTACCACCTCGTATGTTTACTGATGCCATGGCTTTAAGTTTCATTTAGCAAGCAACAGATGAAATGGCTTTTTTTTGAATTTGTGGAAAACCTGTGATCAGTTATGAAACCAACGTTTCGGACTAACTTGGTGAGTCCATCATCAGGGCAATGAGACAGTATTTGAGAAGAGAGAATGAATTTCAAAACCTTATTAATAGTTGAAAGGTTTTTAATTTTGTTATTATTGTTTTT
>APFE030534688.1:33978-65649 GCA_000404065.3 Pinus taeda | reverse complement strand
AAATATTTAATAACTTCAAATTGTAAATGGTGGAGATCACATATGTTAATGATATGTTAGAGCATCCTGGCTTTCCCTTAAATTAGTTAAAGTTAAGGTTTTTCTTATAGAAAATATTTTCATATTTACTATTCATATGTTATTGCCAAATGTCTGGAAAATTTCCCATAATTTAGTTAAAATTAGGGTTTCTCTTATAGAAAATATTTTCATATTTATTATTCATATGTTATGGTGAAATGTCTGGAAAATTTGTTACATGTTGTAAGTAAATAGTTGTTTCAACATGTTATAAATGCGGAAGAACATGATGTAATATATTTATATCAATAGTATGGGGTTTAACCATTTTGGTATTTTCTAGGCATTTAGTTTATGATAAAATTGTAATTTTCTTTGTAATTCAAATTAAAATTATGGAATTGAGGCAATGAGTTTCTATAAATTGAAAGGATGGGATAATTAGAATCTAGATGCCAAACTAAATTATAAGACTCGTTCACTTACTATAAATTTATAAATTTTTAATTGTTATAGAATTTTCAAAGATCATAAAGATTGTATGGCTAATCTGGTTGGGAAGCTTCAAAGTTTCTAGTAGATTATGTACACTCTAAAGGACTCCAATTTGGAATATATTTTGTTGCTAGATCGTGTAAATCAAAATATTAGATAAATTGAAACCATTATTTAGATATCAAAAATCTGATTCATCCTGGTTTTATCTTTGCATTCAAATTAATTTTGTGAGTGGAAGCTTGGCATGTTTTTTATACATACAAAAAAACCATCGTAGGTTCCCTTGGATATCAGGAACATAATGCCTTTGTAGATTATCTACTCTATGCAACATTGGTTTGGAACTTTGATGGAAAATTAGGGATACCCCAAAATGAGCGAAACTCTTAGTAACGATATAAAAAATTATGAAACCATTCCTGGTTGGTTTGTTGGGTTTGTTTCTTCGTATCTTCACTATGCAAAACCCTGCATTCACTATGAATGCTTGTCAGAGAAAGTGAGAAAGTTGAGAACAAATGGCATTAACAAAGTTGAGAGCATTTGAGAATGTGTATACAATTTTTGGTTAAAATGTAATGAGTGCGTGAAACTAATTGTTGTGGTATTCACTCACTGACCATAAAGCCCCATCTTGAAGTATTCCAATGCTCCAGTGGATAAACCATTTTCCTTCTATATGCAAAGTGGCACATGTAATTATCTCCTCATTTAATCATGAAGCGTTTGATTGTTGGCATTCTATTCCACTCTTCTAACAAAAAAAATCCAAATAAACTCCCTCAATCCAATAATTCAAATCGAATAGGTGTTTGCTAAATGGATGGGACTTTGTGGAAGTCTATTGGATTTTAGAGTGCGGTCTGATATGGCATGACAAATTCAAGCCTAGTATTCATGTTCCTTTTTTCTTTTTCGGATGTTTCCAACGAGCCTAGTGTTGCTTTCACCATGGAAGGGGAGGAGTAAGTATGTAAAAAAAAATGATTTGGATGAAGAAACAAAAATAATTAGATCTTAATTAATTACTATGTTGTATTTATTTATCTTAGCAGAGAAATAATAGTTATTATTATTTTCAACACATATCTAATTAAAAATGGTACTGTGTAACTATTAAATTAGAAAAAATATATGATAAATACACAGAACAAAAAGATATTAAAGATTAAATATGATCATTTCGATCTTCATATAAGTGTTCACACTCGATATATAGGTTGGTTTGGATATCTCTCAACTGATCTGGAATCCAGCTGAGAAAGAAAATAAAGTTGAATTATGGGACAGAGAGAAAGGATAAGGCCTTGCACAATTTCACCCTTGATTTCAATGCCACTTTGCTTGTCACGACTGCTCTCACCTGCCCTCTCCACGCAAGCTCTTTCATGCCCTTATGGCAACACCTCCTCTATAGGGATGACTACATTGATGGATCATCCATGCTTGAAGCAACAAGCACAATACCTATACACCAACATAATTGCCTCTATTGATGGAATTTCTTTGACACCAGAAATGCCACACCCAAAGATTAACGCCCACCCAAGCTATAACGCCCACCCAAGCTAAAAGAGAAGTGTCTGGTGTGCCGTTAATGTTGAAAATAGACAGAACTCAAAGAAACTGGTTCCCTCAAAGAGCTCACCACCAAAGAAGTGCTAACATAACCAAAAAAACCAGCTTCAAAAGTCACTACATCTTGCTTCTTGCCAAAATAGCTACTAGAATAGGAAGAGCCCAAGACCCAAGAAATTCAAATTCACTAAGGAAAGACAAAATTAGCATGGCGAATGTAGACCTTGCCACCCTATTTGCACATGAAAGAATGGGGTTTTTTACACACACAATCCTCCCATGCAGTAACCCAAGTGTCAAGGACTTCAAGGTTGTAAAATTCCAGCACTTCACAAGAAAAACTAAGAGAAAAACTCCAACCCAAGATGACATGGTTACCTTGATAAAGGCTTCAGGGATGAAATGTTGATGCCACAGTTTTGGGAGCCAACTCATTACACCATAAATCGTCTCGGGACCGAAAAGCAGAAATAGTCCATGACACGACACCGATAGTGGATCCCATATAATTACTTAAATTATGTGCGTTCTCAATTCTTACTTGCACTACCCACCTTCTCCACTGTCACGACTCTCTTTGGGCTCATGAGCAGAGACCTCCTAGCAAGTCGAGCAAGAGCTTCAAATGCCCAAAAAACTTTATGAGATGCTCAACGAAGAAGAGAGGAAAAGGGAGAAAATGAAAATGCCCAAGAAACTTTATGAGATGCTCGGAGAAGAAACTTTAAGTTATTTATCCACGTTGCGAGTTATTCCTTCGTGTTCTAACAACCATACATTTAAGAATTATTTATCCATGTTGCGAGTTATTCCTTCGTGTTCTAACAACAATACATTTAAGAATTATTTATACACGTTGCGAGTTATTCCTTCGTGTTCTAACAACCATACATTTAAGAATTTAAATCGACATTAGGTCAAGTTTATGACATGCTCGACGAAGAAACTTTACGTTATTTATCCACGTTGGGAGTTATTCCTCCATGTTCTAACAACCATACGTTTAGGAATTTAAATTGACATTCGTTCCACCTGCATAGAGAATTTTTAATTATTTTAAATTTAAGTATTTTAATCTCTATACATGTCCATAAACCGGGGGGATCACACTACCTTACCCTTCCCTTCGGTGTTGAAAACTACACACCAGAAGAACTAGACCTGCCCCATACCACTTCTTGAATGAATTGCTTAGTGGGGACAGCTATAGAGAGATCTTATCAGGACATGTGTATGGTGATATCATCCCAGAAACTGGTAGATCATGTGCCTACCTCAATAGGTGCCGATCATTATGCTTGCCCTCTCGATTGATACATGTACGTCTCGATCTCGATACCCAATGCCCAAGTACCCCATTTGAAACCCAGTTCCAGTTTCCAAGGCATGCTTACCAATGCTACCTCTTAGATAAACAATCCTACCCGCCTTAATTACTATCAACCTACCAATTTGAAGCACGAAGGAAGACACTTTGGTGAGGGGTTTTCTGTCAGACGGGCGAACGAACGAACTACCTGTGTTGTACCAGATATGCTTTGCCAATTGAAGAAAGAAAATGACGTGGAGATCTTGTTCGGCCCTCCCAAATCATTCATTAATCAAGTGGTCTAAGGTAGTACGGTGGATAAAGAGAAGGGGGGGTAGCAGAGAAGGGGCCGCCTCGATTCCCCTCCTCTCCCCCATCCCGAGAGATATGCAAGAGATGCGAGCTCACTTTTGAGAAGTGCATCTTTTGTACCCCTTTTGGAGTATTGTTGGGGCATGTGGTTTGTAAGGAGGGTCTATTAGTAGATCAATAAAAAAATAGCAGTTATAGTCGACATGCCTCCCCCTACCTCTGTGAAGATGCTGCGCGCTACAAAGCTTCATTACCGTTCCTATGAAATGAAGTGACAAGATTGCTCATAATCTGGATCGAAATAATGGGTCGAATGGCCAAATTCCTGCTAAAATGAGGGTGAGTGCCCCCCGACCCAATGTGTCATGCCCCAATATTTTTTTTTTCTATTGGGCGGGTGCGGCACCACCGTGCATGCTATTTATTCAATAACTATGCATATGGACTACGCCTTCTCACATTAACATACTTAATTCATCTTCTTCAATCAAGTAAAAACATTAAATCTTCATAACCGATCACAGCCAATATAATTAATATGCAATGTAAAACCGAGCATGTAACATTGACACACAATTATAATGGGAGGGGAAACTCCCGAACGAGTTCGCCCAAATATATCATGAATCTTCTTTTCAATAATACAACAATACAAGTGTGCCGGGCAAAGTCCACGGCCAACACTTAGAATTATTACAACAAGGCTTAAGACAGCCTTAAACGTACACAATCATGCACCTTTGTTCATGAGCGGGTACCCACGCAGGTCACCCAGACGCTCATACAATTCTGCCCCAAGACCGTGCACAAATCTCCCTTTACCGAGCCAATCTTCACATAACCCAAGTCCAAATATACGAAACCTTCTTTATTCCTTATGCGCATGAGGAATGCACATATCCTCTTAGACTTTCGCACTTCCCTTTGTCTCTTATTCGAAGAGCTCTTGAGCGAAGATTGATGTTTGAAATGGCATCCATCATGCCATATATATATGCGTATTGTCATCTCTCCAAAGGGTGCGTACAGCCATAAGGCCGACCCCCAAATTATGACAATATACCTTCACATCCATGTCGGCTTGACTTTATTTTTATTCCCCATTACATATACGCTCTTCATATGTTTTAATGGGGGCACATCATCCATGGCCGACCCCATTATCATGCACATATAAGCCCACGTATATCTGTTATATTATTATTTATGTGTTTGTATGAGCCTCCATAACATCATACATACGCCCATAAAGTTGTGTCGGCCTCACTTATATTTATTCTCCATCACATATACGTTCTCCTTATGTTTTAATGGGGGTGCATTATTCATGGCCGTCCTCCATTATCATACATATAAGCCACGTACATGCTTTATATTATATTTTAATTACATTCTTATATTAATGGATGCACGCATGTTCTCATATGCGTATAAGCCACCATAACATGTGCTTATGTGCTTTAATATGCTCGTCCAACACTTGGCCACATTCTGGCCCGAGTGTATTTCGTCATATCCTTCGTCTCACCGTGCCATGCTGTTTTGTCGCATAGTTTTGTCGCACGTACGTCGCACCATAACCAGCTTACCGCAGAACCGCGTCCTCATAACGTCGCAATGTTGTTCGGTCGTCCGCTGGTTATGAACCATGTCCACTTCTCAACCGTGTCGCACCTTCGTCGAACCACACCGCGTTCACCACATAACGCCGCCGTCATGTCTGTCGCCCGGTCGTTCGCCCATCGGGCGCGGGTCGCTCGCCCATCGCTCAATTGTCGTGTGAAGAGGTGCTCGCCCGCTCGTCGCACTGCCCGTTGTCGTGCCAAGAAGCGCCCGCCGTCGTGCACGGGGCGCCCGCCCGAGTCTCGAGGGCGTTACATCCTCCTCCACCCGAAAACGTTGTTGTCCTCGACAACATACCATCCTGGTAGATCCCCACCAAGATCGTTATCTCAATGATCATCATGTGAACTCATGCCACGATACTCTAGCATAACGTCAACACCTCCCTGTCCACTTCGCGGTCCCATGTCTGAACTAGTTGGGTAGCTAATCCAACCATCATGCCCAATCCATGACAGTGAACATACTCATGTCTCCATCAACTGTTTCTTGAACATCAGCCACATCCTCGACTCATCAAGAATCCATAATCCATGCTCAGGTCCATGGAACTCCATCCACCTCATCTGCAAGATGCTGTCCATGGTAGTTGGTGTCAATGTGCTACAAGCGATCAGCCACATTTATCCCAACATCATCATGTGTGTAAGTAGTTGAGTCTCGGCTCAACCTATGCCCACGTGCGCCACCAAGGCATCATCATCATCATCGTGACCACATCACCTCAAAGTGTCTCATCGGCCCTCCACATCAAGTCACTCTTCTAAGTCACGCCCATACATGTACCTTGGAAGTATGCATCCCATACTGCATCAAAGTCATTTGACCTCAGCTCCTCAATGCATCAGACCTTTAAGTCCACCATATATGATGTCCTTAAAGTCACAACCATCTCATGTCCTCATGAGCTCCATAAACCATCCCCAATCAACACATCAGCAAGCATACAAGTCTCGGCAAAAAGGTCCACGCAAGATGCCTCAGCTCTCCATGTAGTATGAATGCTCCATAGTTGCTCACAACTCCATGCAAGTAATCAACTCTCGATGTGCCTCATTCAGGTCCATGAAGCCCTCTTCATCATCTACAATGTGCCATCCTCAAGTCCCCAACCTGATGTCCATGACTATGTTGCCCATGTAGTCCATCCAAGTACATCACAACATTGGCCACCCTCATCCAAGCTGCAATCTTCGGTTTAGTGAACTCGGTCACCAACCTCATCATCATCGGTCATGTCATGAGTCTTCTTCATCATAGTCTCTCCACCAAAGTGTCACCAAGACTATCTCTTGGTCTCGGCCATCAGAAGTCCACCCAAAACATCATCAAGTGTGTGCCCTCTTCAACTGTCCATGAGTCATGCCGGGCACTTAGCCATGTGGCTAAAGCATGACCCAATCATCCACAACGATCATTAGGTTCCTCCCTTGTCACGGGTCCTTGCACCTTCAACCATAAGGTCACAAGTAGCCCCAACGAGTCCTGCAATAGTTGACAATCCTCATTTCTCCATACAAGGTTCCATCATGCACATCCATGGTAAGATGTCCTCTAGCATAGGCAAACTGGTTTTGCCTCCCCCTGCACTCGGTCCATCTACCAAATGCCCAAATGAAACGCAAGTACCAATACTTACTTCATCATTGCTGCCGTGAGGTCCCTCCATACGAGTGTCCTCACCCATCCATGTCGATAAGCTGCACGATCCTGGCTCAACTTGATCAACTTCAAGTTCTGCCTCCATCGAGTCCTTATCATCATGAGCGTCCACCCATGCTGCCAAACCGTATGACCCTGGTTCAACTTGATTAAACTCAAGTTCGGCCTCCGTCATATCCTCGCCATCACATGGTCCTTCCATACGAATATCTTCGTTTGTCCATGTCCATGAGCTGCATGATTCTGGCTTAGCTTGATTATCTTCAAGTCTAACCTCCACCATGGTTACGTTTTCAGCATCTTCGGTCAATATGACTTCCTCTTCTTGGTCTGCAATTTCATCTTGTTCCATTGCCTGACTGATTTGAAGAAGCCCTTCTCGTCCAAGCATCACATCAATGCCATCTGTATTTATCACTATGAAGTCCAGCTGACCTCTACATCCTTCCATCTGTACAGGTACATCTCGTATTGAACCTACTGCCAAGTTCCACGAGGTTATTTCCTAGTCCTCCATGGTAGATATCAGCCCCACTTCTTCTACTAATCGTGTCGATATGAGGTTATATGTGCCACCTGTGTCTGCCAACGCTTGAACATCTTTGCCACAAATCTTCAAGGTTACAAGACCTCGGTTGTTCTCCATAACCTTATCGTTACCTGTCACGAGAAACCTTGCTCACTAGCTCTAGACCGAGCTCTGATACCACCTGTCACGCCCCCAATCTTTTTTTTTTTTTCTATTGGGCGGGTGCGGCACCACCTTGCATGCTATTTATTCAATAACTATGCATATGGACTACACCTTCTCACATTAACATACTTAATTCATCTTCTTCAATTAAGTAAAAACATTAAATCTTCATAACCGATCACAGCCAATATAATTAATATGCAATGTAAAACCAAGCACGTAACATTGACACACAATTATAATGGGAGGGGCAACTCCCGAACAAGTTCGCCCAAATATATTATGAATCTTCTTTTCAATAATACAACAATACAAGTGTGCCGGGCAAAGTCCATGGCCAACACTTAGAATTATTACAACAAGGCTTAAGACAGCCTTAAACGTACACAATCATGCACCTTTGTTCATGAGCAGGAACCCACGCAGGTCACCCAGACACTCATACAATTCTGCCCCAAGACCGTGCACAAATCTCCCTTTACCAAGCCAATCTTCACATAACCCAAGTCCAAATATACGAAACCTTCTTTATTCCTTATGCGCATGAGGAATGCGCATATCCTCTTAGACTTTCGCACTTCCCTTTGTCTCTTATGCGAAGAGCTCTTGAGCGAAGATTGATGTTTGAAATGGCATCCATCATGCCATATATATATGCGTATTGTCATCTCTCCAAAGGGTGCGTACAGCCATAAGGCCGACCCCCAAATTATGACAATATACCTTCACATCCATGTCGGCTTGACTTTATTTTTATTCCCCATTACATATACGCTCTTCATATGTTTTAATGGGGGCACATCATCCATGGCCGACCCCATTATCATGCACATATAAGCCCACGTATATCTGTTATATTATTATTTATGTGTTTGTATGAGCCTCCATAACATCATACATACGCCCATAAAGTTGTGTCGGCCTCACTTATATTTATTCTCCATCACATATACGTTCTCCTCATGTTTTAATGGGGGTTCATTATTCATGGCCGTCCTCCATTATCATACATATAAGCCACGTACATGCTTTATATTATATTTTAATTACATTCTTATATTAATGGATCCACGCATGTTCTCATATGCGTATAAGCCACCATAACATGTGCTTATGTGCTTTAATATGCTCGTCTAACACTTGGCTACATTCTGGCCCGAGTGTATTTCGTCATATCCTTCGTCGCACCGCGCCTTGTTGTTTTGTCGCATAGTTTTTTCGCACGTATGTCGCACCATAACCGGCTTACCGCAGAACCGCGTCCTCATAACGTCACATTGTTGTTCGGTCGTCCACTGGTTATGAACCATGTCCACTGCTCAACCGTGTCGCGCCTTCGTCGAGACACACCGCGTTCACCACATAACGCCGCCGTCATGTCTGTCGCCCGGTCGTTCGCCCATCGGGCGCGGGTCGCCCGCCCGTCGTGCGGGGCGCCCGCCCATCGCTCAATTGTCGTGTGAAGAGGTGCTCGCCTGCTCGTCGCACTGCCCGCTGTCGTGCCAAGAAGCGCCCGCCGCTGTGCACGAGGCGCCCACCCATCGTGCACGCCCGCCCGAGTCTCGAGGGCGTTACACGATGGTAGGACTTGCCCCAGGACGCCTCGCGAGCCTCCTGATGCTTTTAGAGATGAGGCCTTCGGTCGGCGAAGCCAAGTCAATAAGCACTTGATTTTATCATTTTTAATTTCATCCATTGATGTAATGGCCACGACAAGAATATACCCACATTTTTCAATTTAAACCATCGAATATACCCACATTTTTCAACTTAAACCATCCGATCAAAATGATTGATTAGTAAATGTATTAAAATGCCCCATTCCAATAAAAGGGATGCGTATCGACATAATTAAAAAAGAGTAGAACTTCGAAGTCTACAAACATGTGTTGGCTACTACATAACATGCAAATGGAAATGATAGGAATAGAGGATATTCATAGATGGATTTTTGTCCAAAATTTTTCTAAAAGTGCCCCCTATTCATAAGTCTGAAAAAACTAGTTTCACAGTCACCATTTATGTAATAATTTGATTTAACCCAACCAAGCACTGGCGATGGTTTGGTGAATCATCTCCTCCAACTTGTTCACTCCTAAGATTTTCATTGAGCTCCCCTGTCATGTCATAAAAATGAATTTTCATCGTTAATGTTAAACGAAACAAACTGACCGATTATATATATGTTTTATTCCAAAGAATTCATTATCATATCTTTCTAGCACCAAATTTGACTCACCAAATTTGACTCATGAAATTGATTCATATTACTTACATTGAGAGTGAGTGTGGAGTGAATGGCTTCCTGTAAGAAGAAGAAGTTTGAATTCATGATATGTAGTGGAAGAGATTCCAGGGCTCTCATCAACTTCACTAACAAGCCAGCCTCTTTCTGACCATCTATTCGCACGTGATATATTCCCCTTTCCCAGCATTACAAATGTCTACCTGTTCTCTCCCCAACGGCATCAACCATAAATCAACTAAACTGCATTCAAATTTCAATATAATTGAATTAAACTATTGCCGAAAGAATAAGAAACAAAATCAAATTTTGGTAAGCTAAAATCAGTTGAAGACGTGCAAAAAGACCAGATAGTTTTGTTTTGTTTGTGTTGCTTTTTAATTTTTTTTCTAATTTTGGGCATTAGATACCATTCCTGGAAGATACGTCACCCTGAAGGAAAAAGAGATCGATGTACTAAAGTTATTTTATTTTAGAGCATCAATATTTTTTTAGCATAGGGTGAATTGGTAATTGCCAAACCTAATTTAAGGAAGATCGAGGACCAATTCTCGTAGTTGCCACTATAACACCAAGAGTACATCCAACAACCTGCAAGTAGATATACTAATTTGACCAATTCTCGTAGTTGCCACTATAACACCAAGAGTACATCCAACAACCTGCAAGTAGATATACTAATTTCTTATGATTTTGGAAAGATCCGAGACTCACTGATAAGGGGAGTCTACTCCTTGAGCCACACACCATAGCATGATAATATACTCAATGATTTGACCCCTGACCTTGTGGGTTTCACCCAATGAACTCAGCTGCCACACCACACATCACTATATTAGAGCGTCAATATTTCAAGTACGATAAAGTTTATTTCAAACAGTTAACATTTGAATTTTAATAAGGTTACTCTATTTCTGCAGGGTCATGTGGAGAGAATAACAACTATTCTAGCCAACTATTCAAACTAAACTCAATTGATTTAAAAAAAATTGGACATTGGGTAAGGGGAGAAAGTCTGTCTCTTTCTCAATCCTAAGGCAAGAGAAAAGTTGTTGGTACTAGGCTAGCCCTCAATATAGATTCGAGATCGCTAACATGTTAACTTACTAAACTTGAACCTAGGTAAGGAGAATAACAATTAACAACTATTTCAACCAACCACCTAAACTAAACTCAACTAAAAATCTAACTATTAACAAAATAATTTCACTTCTAAAAATAAAATATTTTTAATTAATCTACATTCAATAATTACCACAATTATTAATAATAACATTGTAAAATTTTTAACCTAAAATATTTTCCTATATAACACTTTATTTTCACAACTCCTCACACCACTAAAACTTGTGCAAAATTAACTATAATTTCATTGATCTCTATAAAAGTTTCTAAATATTAAAAAATCCACAAATTAAATTAAGCAGTTTAAACATGACTTCCATGCAAGAGAGCGGATGTTTTCAAACAAGAAAGTGCTACGTGTGAAAACGAAGGTCATGCAAGAGAGCCGCAATTTGAGCAGTTTCCGAAATGACCCACGCACCAAATCATTTTCAATTAATAATTTTCGTTCTTACCGTTGGTCAAGAGTTTTAAAATAATCATAAATTTTCCCACGGGCTCTATTGCTGCGGTGGGGTACGTAGTTGAGAATGGATTCCAACGCGGATCCATTTTTGAAAAAGTGATGGTGTCACATTAAGATGAAACGGCCAGCGTTACTAGGATACATATTTATTAAATTTTCTATTCTAGTAAGTTGTTCACGGAAGTGGCGTGGAAAATTTCTTACAACACGAGACTTTGCACAGCTTATGTTGTAAATAAAATAATAACGAGGATGGACTAAAGAGATCATAAATAGTGAGGGTAATCATTGACGAACTTCTATTATAGAGTTGGATTGGTAATATGATTTCATTTCGCGGGATTATTTTAATTTAAACTTATTTCAATATTATTTGAAATTCGGTTAAAAGTGTAATATTTTTAAACTAAGAAATAGTGCCTCAAGTATATACAATTTTGCTCAGCATGAGAAATAAAATAATAAGGAAAATGGATTAAAAAGAGTATATGTGATGTTTTTAGTAATTGCAAATATTTAATTACTACACTAAATAAATTAAACATTACTATTTAAGTTTATAAATTAAATGTCTTTATAATGATAATTATATGGTTCTCACATGTCAAGTAGTTAGGATAGCAATTACCTATCCTTAACTATTTCCTTGAACATTTAATCTCAATGAAAGGAAATCAAGAGAGTATTGGTACCTGAGATGAAAATAGGAAAAGAGAGGTTTTTGTGATGATGAGTTAAACAGATCCTAAAAAAAGGGAAGTCTAGTTAAGACCAGATAGTTGTGACAAGTAAGACTCATAGTGAGGATGAAAAAAGGGAAGTCTGGTTAAGACCAGATAGTTGTGACAAGTAAGACTCATAGTGATGATGGAAACATCCTGCATGTGAGTAACAACTCGGGGGAGACTTGGGCTTGAAAGCAAGTCTCAAGGATATAACTTAGTTTTTTTTACATCAAAGAGGACAGTGGTTACATAAGTAATTTGTAAACTGTGTGTTCAGCAACTAATATAAACTCTCCAAATCTGTAGCAAGAATAACGGAATTGTTAGAAGAATAAGTCTTAAGTGATTACCATGCAAATAATTTTAAGAAGAAATATAAAAATAAAAAAAATGGAATTTCTAGATAAATTTTAGATCTTTCAAAGAGTGGTATTAACAATTGTTGTAAGAACAACCTAATATTACTAAATATTCAAGTAAATTATCTTCATTCTAAAAACAATGTTGTAAAGAACAAGAAAGTAAATTTAAGCTAAACCATTTTTATGCCGAATGCCCATATTTGTTAGGAAAGTTATCCTAAATAAAAAAGAAAAACAAGAAATATAAAAAAATGCAATATCTAAATAAGAAAGTTATCCTAAATTAAAAATAAAAACAAGAAATATAAAAAAATGCAATATCAAAGTTATCCTAAATAAAAAAGGAAAACAAGAAATATAAAAGAATGCAATATCTAAATAAGAAAGTTATCATAAATTAAAAATGAAAACAAATACAAATATAAAAGAATGCAATATCTAGATAAGAAAGTTATCCTAAATTAAAAATGAAAACAAGAGATATAAAAAGATGCAATATCAAAACGTTAACACGATTACGACAATTCGCTATAAAAATAAATTCAAACAAAATAAGACACCCCAAATTAATTAAAGGCCTATAGGACAAAAACCATCCACGGAGTATTGCAATCATAAACTATGATGGAGTATAGCAAGCATAAACTATGATGCATGGTAATGATAGGACGCGGGTTGAAACTCTGAATACTTCGAGAACTAAGTACAAACATTATAGAATAGAAGAGATAAGATGACAAACAAATTTTGGAAAAACACAACTTATACTTTCGTTAAAATAAAACAAAAAATAAAAACAATGGAGAATAGAACCAAAGCTTGAATTTTGAAAAAAGAAAATGGAGTTCAATCGAGGGGATAAAAACCTTTTTTTTTTACAATTCAAGTAGCTATATATTTAAACAAAATTATGCAGTAAATTCATAAACCCTTATAATAAGGATTTTCAGTATGAGCAACATTTGATAAAATTGTGTCAAGTACATAGAAATGCTTCTCGAAAAAGGGCAAGACTAGCCGCATACTCAGAAAGCCAATTAAAAGAGAAATAGCTTCATAAACCCTCATAATAAGGATTTTCAGTATTAGCAACATTTGATAAAATTGTGTCAAGTACTTCCCGAAAAAGGGCAAGACTAGCCGCATACTCAGAAAGCCAATTAAAAGAGAAATAGCTCCGAGATCTGACTCAAACATTATAGTCTTAAAAGCTTTTAAGCACAAACCCTTACAAAAAATAAAGTAAGAAAAAAACAAGAGAGACAAAGCCTAACTAGTTCATAAACTAAGCTCTCAAGAATTGCCACCTAGTAGCATTTTAGAGCAAAATCTTTCACATTCCTAGAAACCCAAAAGGGTAAAACAATAAACCTTAACAGTGTCTCGAAAGGTGCGCCTCGCATAACCCTTCTCGAGCGATAAGGTGCCTCCAGAGAAACCTATCAGACAGAAAAAAGTTGCATATATCCAACAAAGATCTAAGAATAGGTTAATGGCATTTCAAAATAAAATCTCAGGAAAACTACCCATGCCTGCCAAGGATGCGAGTTTGAAACATTTCGTCGAAACAATGAAACGTTGGATAAATCGACCAACCATGCCACCAGAGCAAGAATGTAGTAGCGGATGAGGGACAATTGTAACATTACAAAGAGGTAAGTGAACCATAAGTTTGGTTGGAACCATTAGCTCTACAAGCCTATGAACCAAAACGCAATGCCATACTACCTCACAGTATAATCGACGTAAGCGGTAAGGGTTTACACACTTCTGATCCAAGTCGTGGAGGACCGTCGATAGAGTGATTCTTCCAAGGAAATATCGACAGATGGGAGACTCTAGAGACCTACTCCTGCCATCACTCGGAAGGCCATTTCCACATGTAATTATCACATAAATTAATCAATTTGTTGTCGTAATGAATACCTTCATTAAAGAACATACCGTATCCACGGTGGTAAAAGATTCATAGGTTCAATGCTTTAACATTACTATTTTGTTGAATAGGTTCAATGCTTTAACATTACTATTTTGTTGAAAATAGCAACAAGAAATGCTAAATATAGAAGTGTTAAAAATAGCATTGCTATAAATAGCATTTCGGGATACATTCCAATTTAGTTAGTCCCTGAACTAAAATTGAGAATTAAAATTCGAGGAATTTGAGATTAGCAGCCATTTGAAAAATAATTAATTATTTCACCTTGAGTTAATTAGTTGGATAAAATCAAACATGAAGTCTATGTGAAGACATGCAACAATTTTCCCTTTGATTGAGGAAGTTATCCCTTAGTTAAGGAGGTCAGGAATAACTCATGCATGTTAGTTCAATTAGAGACCTAGTTGAGAATAGATGATGGGATAATGTACTATCAGTTGCAGGAATATTCCATTGAGGATATCTCTCTTCAGGAATTCATTCCTTGGAGATTACACAGTTACTTCTGATTTTGGTGAGTTGTGTGAGAGGGAATTCACACAGATGGTAGCCAGAGGACCCAGGAGAAACTGCGCAAGGAAATAGGAGGCTTGGAGGACTGGGGGAAGCCATATGTTGTGTCTATTCAGTCTATGAGCAGCAATGAGCAATTGTACTAAGAGCTGGATAGCTTGAGAGATAAAGCTTTGTGTAATCCTGAGATGTTTCCACTTATATGAGAATACAGAGATCGGGGTTTTTAGCTGAGGCTTTCCCCAGAGTATTCTTCTATGTTCATGTGTGATTGATTTCTCATTCTCTGTTATATGTGTTATATTTGATCTTGCTCAAAATCAATTAAGCTTTGGCAAGTTTGTTTGTAGAAGTAGATCAAGTATTTTGCTTTAGTATATTGCATTATCAGGTTATCTATAGTGGGAAAATGTACATGGTATCAGAGCTAAGGTGATAAAAGCGAAGAACGATATACAAAGAAAGGGGAAGTTCAAAGTTTGAAGTTCCTAGTTATAGAATTCGAACTCTTATCACATCTCAAATTTCATCAATGGAGTTCAACTGTTTCAGACTCGAGTATGCCCTCGATGGACGCTCGAATTATATAGCCCGGAAGGATTGCATGGAAGCGGTATTATAGGAGAACAGTTTGAAGGACCTCATTGATCAAGAAGTCCCCAAGCCAACAACTGCTAATGCCCAAGAATTAGCAGAGTGGAAGAAATGTGTGGCTAGTGCGAGGAGAATCCTTCTTGAGGGAGTTCGAGACCACATAGTCTCGAGTCTCCATGGGAAGTAGACACTGTTTTCAATGTGGAGAACATTGAGGGATCTATATCAGAACAATAGTGATCATAGGAAGCTGGCGCTAAAAGACAAGCTTCGGAAAATCATGTGTGAAAAAGGCGACATGAGCTCTACATATCTGAACAAGCTCACCACCTACAGGGATGAGCTTGGAAGTGTATGGATCACGACAACCAATGATGACATGGTGAGTCTTACTCTCCTTGGTCTTCCTAAGAGCTAGCATAGCTACCAAGACTCGGTAAATGGAAGAGAGAGATTGCCAGATTAGGAATGACTATGGTCAGATATGATGCGGGAGGAGATAAGGAGAAGCACCGAAGATCGATCTTCATCAAAGCAAGATGATGAAGAAAATCTAGCCTTAGTGAGTAAGGCAAGAAAAGGGAAAGGGAAGGCGTCTCATTCCAAATCGAGTTCTTCCCATGGTGGCAAGAAGATTGACAAATCAAAAGTGAGATGATTTCATTGTCACGAGGTGGGCCATTATGCTACGAATTAGCCATAGAATAAATCCAAGAAGGGATCCTCTAAGGGATCAAATGGTGAGGCATTGGCCTCACAGTTCGAATTGGATTTCACCCTGATTGCATGCATGGTTTCATTGATGGTGGGATGTGTTTGGTACCTGGATAGTGGAGCCTCATTCCACATGACCAGCGACAAGAGTCTATTCAGTACCTTGGAGGGGAAGGACCTCCAGATGCGCATCGAGATGGGCGATGATGGTGTTGAAAATGGTAACAAGGAATGCTAAAAATAGAAACGTTAAAATAACATTGCTATAAATAGAATTTTGGGATGGATTCCAGTTTTAGTTAGTCCCTGAAGTAAAATTCGAATTTGATCTTGGCAACTGTTTGTAAAATAATTAATTAATTCATCTTGAGTTAATTAGTTGTAGGAAATCAAGCATGAAGTCTATGTGAATACATGCAACAGTTTCTCCATTGATTGAGGAATTTATCCTTTAGTTAAAGCGATAAGGATGAGTTGTAATTTGAGTTGTAATTAGTTAGCTCAGTTAACTGAATTAAGTCCAGTTAGATTAGTTCCAATGGTTTTTGGAATTAGTTGTGATTTCAGTTAGTTAATGCATGCATGCATGTAACTGTTGCACTTCAGATAACTGAATATTCTCTCATAAATAACTCATGCATGTCAGTTCAGTTAGAGAACCAATGGAGATCAGAGGAAGGGATAGTGTACTATCAGTTGGAGGAATTTTCCTATATAGGAAACTCATCCATGTAGAAGGAATTATCTCCTTTAGGATTGTGCAGTTACTTCTGAGTTTAGTGAGCAATGTGAGAGGCCAATTCACACAGGTGGTAGCATTGGACCCCAAGGAAAACTACACAAGGAAATAGGAGGCTTGGAGGGTAGAGGAGAAGGTTTGTGAGAAGCCTTTGACTGTCTATGAGTAGCAAAGGGATTGTACTAAGAGCTGGATAGCCTGTGAGCTAAAGTTTTGTGTAATCCTAAGATATTTCCACTTGTATGATAATACACATAGCAGGTTTTTAGCTGAGGCTTTCCACAAAGTATTCTTCTGTGTTTCATGTGTGATTTAATCTTCTTCCCTGTTATATGTGTTATATTTGATCTTTCTCATAATCGATTAAGCTTCCACAAGTTTGTTTGTAGAAGTAGATCAAGTATTTTGAATTAGTATATTGCATTATTAGGTGATCTACAATGGGAGTTTCTACATGGTATCAGAGCAAAGGTGATCAAAGCAAAGAACAGTGTACAAAGAAGGGAGAAGTTCGAAGTTTCAAGTCCCTAATTATAGAAATCGAGTTCTTATCACATCTCAATTTCACCAAAGTCATTCAACGGTTTAAGGCTCGAGTATGCCCTTGATGGAAGGTCAAATTATATAGCCTAGAAGGATCGCATGGAAGCAGTATAAGAGGACAACGGTCTAATGGATTTCATTGATCAAGAAGCCGACAAGCCGACAACAGCTAATGCTATCGAATTGGCAGAATGGAAGAAATGTGTGGCTAGAGCAAGGAGAATCCTCCTGGAGGGAGTTCGAGACCACATTGTCTCGAGCCTCCATGGGAAGGAGACACCGTTTTCGATGTGGAAAACATTGAAAGATCTATATCAAAACAACAGTAATGCGAGGAAGTTGGCGTTGAAAGACAAGCTTTAGAAAATCAAGTGTGAAAATGGCGACACAATCTTTACATATTTGACCAAGCTCACCACCTGCAGGGATGAGCTTCGAAGTGTAGGGATCATGACAACAATGATGACATGGTGAGTCTTTCTCTCCTTGGTCTTCCTAAGAGTTGGCATAGCTACCAAGACTCAGTAAATGGAAGAGAGGAACTACCAGATTGGGAACAACTTTGGTCGGATCTGATTAAGGAGGAGATACAAAGAAGCACCAGAGATGGATCCTCATCAAAGCAAGATGACGAGGAAAATCTAGTCTTAGCAAGTAAGGCGAGGAAGGGGAAAGGGAAGGTATCCCATACCAAATCCAGTTCTTCCCATGGTGGGAAGAAGTTTTACAAATCGAAAATGTGATGGTTTCATTGTCATGAAGTGGGCCATTTTGCTACAAATTGTCCATTGAAGAAATCCAAGAAGGGATCCTTGGAAGGATTAGAAGGTGAGGCACTAGCCTCACAACTCGAGTTGGATTTCACCCTCTTCACATGCATGGTTTCATCCATGGTGGGATGTGATTGGTTTCTTGACAGTGGAGCTTCTTTCCACATGTCCCCCGACAAGAGTTTGTTCAATACCTTAGAGGAGAAAGATCTCTAGATACTCATAGCAATGGCTAATGATGAAAAGTATAGTGTCTTAGGTGTAGGCACGGTTGTTTTTTAGAGGGAGCATGGAGCTCGCATCACCTTGAATGATATTAATTATGTACCGGGACTGAGGAAAAATATGGTGTCGATCGCAGTGTTGGAAGACAAAGGCTATGATGTAGTCTTCAATAAGGGAAAGGTTTTCTTTCGACACATCACCACGAGACAGGTGAAGCATATCGATTCAAAAGTAAAAAACATGTATGCTCTTGAGGTTCAAGATGCATGCAAAGCCTTGAGGAGCAAGGCAATTGATGGAGACTTGGTGGTTGAGAGGCAGAGTACATTACCTCTCAACATGCAGCGCCAGAAGAAGTCTCAGACAATTGTGGAGGAGCCACAATTGGTGAAGCAGATTCAAGAGGTTGTGGTGTAACCACAACTAGAGAAGCCGAGAGGAGACTGAGTGGAAGTATCCACTCATGCAGAGACCTCCAATAGGGGAAATTTCGAGGCAATTGGGCGGAGGGAGCACATGCATCCATACCTCCAGGTAGGAGGTGGGGCAATGTGGAGTGACAGTCCCAAGAAGGTTGGAATAGGGGTAGGATCATTGAGGTACCCAACCTATTTGATTAGACCTTGCTACAGGAGCCCCGAAGAGGAGTAGTAGGACTGGTTAAGTGGGTAGAGACAGATGCGGATGGAGTGGCAGAGAGAGCTACAGTGCAGGAGTCCCAAGACTGTGCAGAGCTAGCAAGCTACAGTAATGCGAGAGGCACAGGAGTGTTGCACCAATGAAGGATGGCACAGAGAGGTGTGCAATGGTGTGAGATGCATGGAGTGTTGCAGTAGGTCAGAGGTCATAGAGGGAGCACTTGTCAGCGGTAGAGGGAGACTCAACATCAGAGGATGTTTCTAGCCCAACAGGGAGGTCATTCGGGAAATTTTTTTGTTTCTAGAGTTTTTGGAGCAACAACACTTGGAAGAAGTGTTGCATGCAGAACATTCCAAAGGTTCAGGATCAGGTTCTAGTTGAATGCTTTTCTTGTTGAGAGGGAGTGTTGAAAATGGCAACAAGAAATGCTATAAATAGCAATTCGAGTACCAGTGTTGGACATAACAACAAGGAATGGAAAATGGAAGTGCTAAAAATAGCATTGCTATAAATATAATTTCGGGATGGATTCCAATTTTAATTAGTCCCTGAACTAAAATTGAGAAGTAAAATTCGAATTTGATCTTAGCAGATGTTTGTCAAATAATTAATTAATTCATCTTGAGTTAATTAGTTATAGGAAACAAAACATGAAGTCTATGTGAAGACATGCAACCATTTCTCCATTGATTGAGGAATTTATCCCTTAGTTAAAGAGATAAGGATGTGTTGTAATTAGTTAGCTCAGTTAATTGAGTTAAGTCCAGTTAGAATAGTTCCAATATTTTGTGGAATTAATTGTGAGTTTAGTTAATTAATGCATGCATGCATGTAAATGTTGCACTTCAGATAACTGAATATTACCTCATTAGTAACTCATGCATGTCAGTTCAGTAAAAGACCTAGTTGAGATCAGAGGAAGGGACAATGTACTATCAGTTGGAGGAATTTTCCTATATAAGAAACTCATCCATTCAGAAGGAATTATCACCTTTAGGATTGTGCAGTTACTTTTGAGTTTAGTGAGCAGTGTGAAAGGCCAATTCACAAAGGTGATAGCATTGGACCCCAAGGAAAACTGCACAATGAAATAGGAGGCTTCGAGGGTAGAGGAGAAGATTTGTGAGAAGCCCTTGACTCTCTATGAGCAGCAGAGGGATTGTACTGAGAGTTGGATAGCTTGTGATCTAAAGCTTTGTGTAATCCTAAGATATTTCCACTTGTATGATAATACAAATAGCAGGGTTTTTAGCTGAGGCTTTCAACAGAGTATTCTTCTGTGTTTAGTGTGTGATTGAATCTTCTTCTCTGTTATATGTGTTCTATTTGATCTTGCTCATAATTGATTAAGCTTCTGCAAGTTTCTTTATAGAAGTATATCAAGTATTTTGCTTTAGTATATTGCATTATCAGGTGATCTACAGTGGGAATTTCTACAGATGGAAACTACCATGTTTCAGGTGAAGGTACAGTTGTGTTTTAAAGGGAGCATGGAGCTCCTCTTCCCCTGACTGATGTAAAGTATGTGCCTGGTCTGAAGAAGAATCTTGTGTCTATTGCTATGCTGGAAGACAAAGGCTATGATGTAGTCTTTAGTAATGGAAAGGCATTCCTGAGGCATATTGGCACTAGACAGACCAAGAGGACTGGGATTCGAGTAAAGAATATCTACAATTTGAAGGTAGATGATTATGCTACATTGAGTTCCAAAGCAGAGCTGGTTCAGAGCCAAGATATTGGTGAGCGATGGCATAGAATATTGGGCCACTTGCACCATGGGGCCTTGAACATCATGCAGCAGATTTCTACCGGACTTCCCAAGGGAAAACTGGAGCAAATGGATACATGCAAATGTTGTACCTTGGGTAAGTATGCAAAATCTTCCTTTCAGGATTGAGACAGTAGAGCTGGAGAAATCCTAGAGAGAGTTCATACAGATGTGTGTGGACCATTCTCTACAGCCTCCACTGCTAAACAAAGGTACTATGTTATTTTTATTGATGATTTTTCTCATAGATGTTGGATCTACTTCATGCAAAAGAAAGATCAAACCTTCTCAAGGTTTTGTGAGTTCAAAGCCTTGGCAAAGAAAGAATCTGGAAAGAAAATAAGGGCCTTGTGAAGCGACAATGGTGGAGAGTATGTCTCCCAATAGTTTAAGGACTTTTGTGTAGCAAAAGGAATTAAATGGGAGTTGACGACACTCCATAACCCACAGCAGAATGTGGTGTCCGAAAGGAAGAATAGATCAATTGTGGGAGCATCTCGAGCAATGTTGCATGACCAAAACCTACCACTTCATTTGTGGATTGAGGCATGCAATACAACAGTATACTTCTAGAATAGAACTCTGCATCGTATACTGGGGAAGAAGACATCAATGGAGGCCTTCTCTAGGAAGAGACCAAATGTGCATCACTTAAGGATCTTTGGATCATCAATTCACTGCCATGTGACCAAAGATGCCAAGAAGAAGCTAGATCCAACAACTGAGTTGGGGATACTTGTGGGGTACACTAATACACCCCATAACTATCGGGTGTTCTTGCCTACCAGTTAGAGGAGAGTGGTACGTAGAGATCTAAAGTTCGACTAGCAGAAGGCCATTCGAGTTTTGCTTGAGAGGGAGATCAAGTTGCATGTAGAGAAGGAACTTTTAGTTCCTAAGGAGGAGGAGCCTCAAATTGATGCGGAGCAGTCGCATGGAGAGGATCCAAGAGTGGAGACATCCACTCATGCAGAGTCTTTCAGAGATGGGCAAAAATGCTCAAGGGTAGCTGATAGATTGATGCTGGCTGTGAGAGAGAATGTGGGACAACCATCTTCTCAGTGCAAATAGAGGAGGTCACCCGAGTGGTACACTGGTGACATGGCCCTGGCTGGGGAGTGTGTAGAGACCGAACCATTTTCCTTCGAGGAAGTAGTGCAGCAACCAATCTAAGTTGATGCTATGGTGGAGGAGTATGAATCCATCGTTCGGAATAGTGTTTGTGATGTTTTCCCAGGACCGGAGGACAAGTCAGTGGTGAATCCCCGATGGCTTTACAAGGTAAAGCAAGCAACTGATGGCAGTGTTGAGAAACATAAGGCAAGGTTTGTTGCCTGTGGTTTCTCACAGGTCGAGGGGATTGACTGTGATGAGACTTTTGCTCCTGTAGCAAGGTACTCATCTATCAGATCGATTTTTGCACTATTAGCTTAGATGGGTTGGAAGATCCATCAGATGGATGTGAAGACTACGTTCCTCAATGGCAAGATTGAGGAAGAGGTGTACATAGAGTAGCCAGAAGGATTTGAGACATTTGACTGTGAGTCGCATGTGTGCCGACTCAAGAGAGATTTGTATGAGTTGAAGCAAGCACCGCATGCTTGGTACACCAGGATTGATAGCTATTTCACCAGGTTGGGCTTCACAAAGACTGAAGCAAATGCGAACCTTTACTACATCAAGGTAGAAGGTAAGCCATTGATCATTGTTCTTTATGTTGATGATCTGGTATTGACAGGTGATGATCAGTTGATCAAGTCTTGTAAGGAGGACCTTGCAGGAGAGTTCAAGATGAAAGACATGGGTATTATGCACTACTTTCTAGGCATGGAAGTGTGGCAAAAGGATGGGGAAGTGTTTGTGTCTCAAGGCAAGTATGCCAATGAGATACTCAGGTGATTCCACATGGAGAAGTGCAAGCTTATGCAGACTCCTCTAGTTGGTAACTGGAGGAAGGAGGCTATTACTTCAAATGAGGTAGTAGTTGCTACTGTTTATGGGCAGCTTGTGGGTTCATTGATGTATTTAGTGAACACATGACCAGATTTATGCTTTGTGGTGAACCAGGTGAGTTAAGTTATGGTTCAACCTACCAAGTTGTTTTGGAAGGCAGCAAAGCATGTACTAAGATACCTTAGAGGCACATCTTAGTATGGATTGTGGTACAGACTGATAGAGGGAGTGAAGCTTCAGGGCTTCACAAATGCAAATTGGGCAGGGAGTCCATTAGATCGGAAGAGCACTTCAAGAGGAATTTTCAACCTTGGTTCAGCTGTAGTTTCTTAGTACAGTAGGAAACAGAGTTCCATTGCACTTAGCTCAGCAAAGACTGAATACATGGCTTCCAGTCAAGCAACATGTGAGGCCATTTGGATGCGGAATATTCTATTTGGATTGTTTGGTCAGAGGATGGATCCAACTATGATCTATTGTGATAAATAGAGTTGTATCAAACTCTTCGAGAATCCAATATTTCATGACAGGTCCAAGCACATTGATATCCAGTATCATCATCTTCGAGACTCTGTGGTGAAGAGGATCATGTTGTTGCTATATGTTTTGACTGAGGAGCAGGATGCAGATATTTTGACTAAGGCATTATCAAAATGCAAATTCGAGTTCCACAGAGACAAGACTTGGGTGACAGATAATGCCTTTCTTGTTGAGAGGGAGTGTTGAAAATAGCAACAAGAAATGATAAATATAGAAGTGATAAAAATAACATTGCCATAAATAGAATTTCGGGATACATTCCAATTTTAGTTAGTCCCTGAACTAAAATTGAGAATTAAAATTTGAATTTGATCTTAGCATCTGCTTGAAAAATAATTAATTAATTCATCTTGAGTTAACTAGTTGGATAAAATCAAACATGAAGTCTATGTGAAGACATGCAACATTTTTCCCTTTGATTGAGGAAGTTATCCCTTAATTAAGGAGATCAGGATGAGTTATACTTTGAGTCGTAACTAGTTAGCTCAGTTAACTGAGTTAAGTCTAGTTATACTAGTTCCAACAGTTTGTGGAACTGATTGTGAGTTCAGTTAGTTAATGCATGCATGCATGTAACTACTGCACTTTAGATAACTAAATATTCTCTCATAAATAAGTCATGCATGTAAGCTCAGTTAGAGACCCAGTTGAGATCAGATGATGGGACAATGTACCATTAGTTGCAAGAATATTCCATTGAGAATATCTCTTGCATGTAGAAGGAATTCATTCCTTGGAGATTGTGCAGTTACTTCTGAGTTTGGTGAGTTGTGTGAGAGGGAATTCACACAGGTGGTAGCCAAAGGACCCAAGAGAAATTGCGCAAGGAAATAGGAGGCTTGGAGAACTGACGCAAGGCATATGTTGTGTATATTTGGTCTATGAGCAGCAGTGAGGGATTGTACTGAGAGCTGGATAGCTTGAGAGCTAAAGCTTTGTGTAATCCTCAGATATTTCCACTTGTATGATAATAAAAGGATCGACGTTTTTAACTGAGGCTTTCCCCAGAGTATTCTTCTATGTCCATGTGTGACTAACTTCTCATTCTCTGTTATATGTGTTCTATTTGATCTTTCTCAAAAACGATTAAACTCCCGCAAGTTTGTTTGTAGTAGATCAAGTATTTTTCTTAGTATATTGCATTATCAGGTGATCTACAGTGGCAAATTCTACATATTTTACATTATAGTTTATAGCTGTAGATTTGAATTAATAATTTATTTTATTTTATTATGTGAATTTATGGAGACATGACAGCATAAATAGTAAGCATAATCATTAAGGAAATTTTATTATATTGCTGGATTGGTTATATGATTGCATTGCGAGGGATTATTTTAATTTAAAATTCTTCCAATATTATTTGAGATCTTTTTAAAAGTGTAGTTTTTTTCAACTGAAAAAATCATCCCTCAGGAATACATTGTTCTGCTTAGGATTGGACCACAAGGCCTATGAAGACCAAACTTAAGTGTAGATTATTAGAGTGAGATGAAACAATGTTATTTATATGAATAAAAGTAGTGGGAAAACTTATCATAATTTCTCAAATTAATAGTGGGGACAACTATCACTCACTGGTAATGTTGATTGACTCATCACTGTCACTAAAGGGAAACTAGTGTAATATATAATTGTGTTGATAAAGAAAAATTTATATATATATATATCTATATATATATATAATATATATATATATATATAATTTGAATTTATTATTAATTCATGTTGAATAATTTTTTTTTATTTTAAGAAATTAGTTTTTCTTTGGGTTCCAAAGTGAGAGTGAAAGTTAATAGAATAATATTCATAGGCCTAAAACTATTACAATTACAACAATATTTATCATTATCACGTCACTTGCATAAATTTGTATCTAGATAGAAAACAAAACAACCATTCTTCCAAACTATCAAATATAATTGCACTTAACCACTTTCAATCCTTTTTGCTTTCCAAAAAACTGAAAAACAAATTGTTTTACCAACAACATACAAATTATATAAAAATAACTAGAGACTTAACTTTTCTTTCAATATTTTTTGCAAAGAAAACAAAACAAAGTGCTTTACAACATAAAAATCATATAATTTTACATCAATAACTAACTAGAGATTTAAACTTTTTTTCAAATTGAATATAACATACCATTGTCTAAAATATACTATATTTCTTTTACTATATTTGGTTTTCCTTACTTTTATTCTAAATTAATTTTTATTTCTAGCATAAACGATTTGAAAATGTATAAATGGTCATGTGTAATACTCTGTTTTCATTTGAATATTTTGGTTTGTTATTCATTTTTTTATTTTTTATTTTTATACAACATTAATATTAAATTATTTGGAAATAATGTTTACATTAGTAAATAGGTGGGATTACATTAGTGTTGGAAATAGCAACAAGCAATGCTAAATATAGAAGTGCTAAATTTAGTACTGCTATAAATAGCATTTTGAGATACCTTCCTATTTTAGTTACTCCCTGAGCTAAAATAGAGAAATAAAAACTTGAAATTGACCTTAGCAGCTGTTTGTAAAATAATTAATTAATTCACCATGAGTTAATTAGTTGTAGAAAATCAAACATGAAGTCTATGTGGGGACATGCAACAATTTCTCCACTAACTGAGGAATTTATCCATCAGTTAAAGAGCTAAGGATGAGTTGTAATTAATTGGCTCAGTTAACTAAGTCATGTCCACTTAGATTAATTCAAACAGTTTGTTGAATTAATTGTGAGTTCAGTTAGTTAATGCATGCATGCATGTAACTACGGAACTTCAGATAACTGAATATTCTCTCATAAATAACTCATACATGTTAGTTTAGACATAGACCGAGTTGAGATCAGATGGAGCGGCAATGTACTATCAATTGCTAGAATATTCCATTGTGAATATCTCTTGCATGCAGAAGGAATTCTTTCCTTGAGGATTGCGCAGTTACTTCTTTAGTTTTTGTGAGTGTGATAAGGCCAATTCACACATGTGGCATCACTGGAACCCAAGAAAAATAGCACAAGGAAATAGGAGGCTTGGAGGGTTTGAGGAGGACATATACTATGTCTATTCAGTTTGTGAGTTGTATTGTTTGATTGCGAAGAGAGCAGGATAGCTTGAGAGCTGATTCTTTTTGTAGTTTGAACATATTTCCACTTATATGATAACACATAGATTGGGGTTTTATGTTGAGGCTTTCCCTGAGTTATTTCTTCTGTGTTATGTGTGATTGATTTCTCATTCTCAGTTATATGTGTTCTCATTGATCTTGCTCAATTTGATTAAGGTTCCGCAAAGTTTGTTGTAGAAGTAGATCTTGTATTTTTCTTTAGTATATTGCATAATCTGTTGATCTACAATGGGAATTTCTTCATGGTACTGGAGCAAAGGTGATCAAAGTGAAGAACAATATACAAGAAGGGAGAAGTTCAAAGTTTGTGGTTCCTGAATATAGAAATCGAGTTCTTATCACATCATAATTTCACCAATGGTGTTCAACAGTTTAAGACTCGAATTTTCTCTTGATGGCAGTTCAAATTATATAGCCTAGAAGGATTGCATGGAAGCAGTCTTAGAGGATAAAGGTCTAAAGGACTTCATTGATCAAGAAGTCCCCAAGCCGACTGATGCTACTGAATTGGCGGAAAGGAAGAAATGTATGGCTAGAGCAAGGAGAATCCTTCTGGAAGGAGTTCAAGACCACATAGTATCGAGTCTCCATGGGAGGGAGACACCATTTTCGATGTGGAAAACATTGAAAGATCTATATCAGAACAACAACGACCAGAGGAAGATGGCGCTGAAAGACAAGCTTCAGAAAATCATGTGTGAAAAGTACGACATGATCTCTACATATCTGAACAAGCTCACCACCTCCAAGGATGAGCTTGGAAGTGTAGGGATCACGACCATTGATGATGACATGGTCAATCTTACACTCCTTGGTCTTCCTAAGAGCTCACATAGCTACCAAGACTTGCTTAATGGAAGAGACAAAACTGCCAGATTGGGAACGACTTTGGTTAGATCCAATGCAGGAGGAGATAAGAAGAAGCACTAGAGATGGATCCTCATCGAAGCAAGATGATGAGGAAAATCTAACATTAGCAAGTAAGGCTTGGAAAGGGAAATGGAAGGCATCCCATCCCAAATCTGGTCCTTCCCATGGTGGGAAGAGGTTTGACAAATCGAACGTGCGATGCTTTCATTGTCATGAAGTGGGCCATCATGATGGTGAGGCATTGGCCTCACAGTTTGAGTTGGATTTCTCACTTATCGCATGCATGGTTTCATCCATGGTGGGATGTGTCTAGTACCTGGATAGTGGAGCTTCATTCCACATGTCAGGTGACAAGAATCTCTTCAATACCTTGGAGGAGAAGGATCTCCAAATGCGAATTGAGATGGGCGATGATGGAAAGTATCATGTCTCAAGTGAAGGTATTGGTACTGGACAGACCAAGCGAATTGTGATTCAAGTAAAGAATATCTACAAGCTGGAGGTAGACGACTGTGCTGCATTGAGTTCCAAAGCTGAGATGGTGCGGAGCCAAGATGTTGGTGAGCTATGGCATAGAAGACTGGGCCAATTTCACCATCGAGCCCTGAAGATCATGCGAAAAATTTCTACTGGACTACCCATGGGAAAACTTGAGCAGACGAATACATGCAAAGGTTGTACTTTGGGTAAGTATGTGAAATCTTCCTTTGCGAAGTCTATGATTTGGATTTTTTGGATTAAATATGAAAATAAGGATCTAGTAGAAAAAATAAAGAATACACATTATCAATATTTGTACTTTTAATTGACTATTGAACAAAACATAGTATTTGTAGAAAAATGTTGTTAGAGGGAAGGAAGGGAAGAAAGAAACAAAACTTAAGACCTAAAAAAATTGGGAAAACTTGGTGGAACACTTTCACCATCAGAAACATTTGGTTTGTCTTTGAGAGAGATAGTCGTGTGAGTCTAGGTGTGCCTTAACCACTTAAATTGAGCGCCAAAAAATACATGTCCTATGTGACATTGACCACTAACTCTAATCTTATTTGTCTTTATGGATATGTCATTAACATTTATGACTAAATATACCATATTTCATGAGCTCCTTCATGTAAACACATTTCCAATGATCATTTATCTTTTCATTTAAACATCTACGTCTCAAGCGATGAACTCTTAAAATTAAATATTCAAAAACCATTGAATCAAATCCACTTAAATCTCAACCATTAGATCTAGTGTATTAACATTTAATATAAAACATCTTTGCATGATTTTTTTTTTTAATTTGTTCATGTCACATTGTATTAGTAATGTGGCAAAAAATCTATACACTCCTACCCTTATACACTCTATACATGAATTTTGATACCATGTTTCACATGGTGGTATAATTTATAATACATGTTATCTTTTAATTTCTAAATAAGCACTTTTCCAGGTGGCTTCATTACCTTCTCAGTTATTGCAAAAGTTAATTCTTAGTCTCCAATAAGTTGAGGGCTTGGATATTAGATTGTGCGTAATAGATAAGTTGACATAAGATATTTGAAGAATATGAGAGAAATGATATCTCCAATCCTTCATTCTCCACCCAGTCAAATAGACATTGGCAGAAGGTGATTGGATTACAGAATTAGGGAGGTAAAGGTGGATGGGAAAAAAACTAGGGGTAGAAAAGAAAATGGAATAGGGATAGGATCGGGTAAAAACAAATGTAAGAGATAAATGGGGTATAAGATAGAGAAATGATGGAAAATGAAGGATACCTATACTTTCCTCATAAATTGACTTCAAATATGGAAATTACAAGACACTAAGATAAGCTTGCAATAGATTCTAAAATAAATTTACTTTAATTATAAAAAAAAATTACATGACTTATATGATTCAAGCAAATATACTAAAACTGAAAAAAGAAATGTCATGCTTTCTAGTCCTAATATCATGAATCAAATTTATAAGTGCATCAAATCAAATCTATAAGTTCATCAGATTTGTAAGTGAATTAATGCCATGATCAATGTTTTTATATATATTTAATCATAAAAAAATCTATAACTAATATTGTTTTCAAATCCATCTCAATATGTCTACAATCATAAAATTAAGAGAAAAAAATACACCTTAGTGTCCTCAAAACTCAAAGAAAACGCATTTTGACATTCTCGGCGTCCCCAGGGGTTAGTTCAATTGGTCAATGAGTCCTTATTGTTAATGTACCTTTATTATTGAGAGATCACAAGTTTAATTATCTTGACACTCTCTTAGCCAGACTTTGTGGTTGAGCTAGAAGAAGGTGATCCCTTAAGATAGATCTTCCTACTATAAATATTCCACAGACATGGTAGTCATCGATCTTTGCGATCCATGAACTAGATAACAAAAAAAATATCGTTAGAAATAATTTTTGTCTGAATACTTTTCCCAAAAAAAAGGATCTAAATTCTAGAAATATGATAAAGTGAAAATATTACATCCATATGATAGGGTTGTAAATATTATTAAGGTTTCAAGTAAAAGTTCCCTTCCATATAAAGAAAAACTAGATTGATGTAACTGTTTGAAAGATAAAGAATTAAGTTTTATTGAATAACTTCTGAGATATAGATAAATACATGTAGATGATTTTTATGTAATCCTGAAACTATAAAATTGGATTTTTTTGAGTGTATGGAGATAACTTTTATTATATATATGATATCACCTATTTGAATTGGTGCAATAGTTACAAATATCATGTATTTGAATTAGTGGGTTAGCTGGAAACTCAACATTGTAGTTCTTAATTTTCATGTGTATGTTTTGTTAGTATATATGCTTGTACATGATGTTGCATGTACTAATGTTTAATGTGAGTTTACATGTTTTTATAAATATAATATATTTTTATTAATTCACATGCGATTTGATGTCTATAATTTTTTAATGTAAGTATATTTAATTTTTATTTTAATATAAGTGACCCTTACCTATGAGATGTAGACTCCTCTTGGGGAGGGGTTCATGATGGAAGGCACTTTCGGGAGAATTAAACTATGCCAAGGGGAATCCAATATGGATCGAGCTTCACATAATCTTCGTCATATCATTCCATTGTGGATATATTATTTTTTCCATCCAATAGATTGGATGACCCCATCCTAGGCTTAACACACAATCATTGTGATAGCATCCCATTATGGGTAGATCATTCTTACATCAAATAGTTGGGTTGGCCGCAACATAGGCTAAACCCACCACTCTCTCTCTCTCTCTCTAATAGATGGGCTAGCCCCAAATTAGGCTAAACGCACCTCTCTATCTCAGACACTTAGTTTATTTATGTTTATTATTTAATGCAATCTCATTATTAATTACATCTCTCTATCTCAATATCTCTAGAACTTAGTTGATTTTGTGTTTATTATTTAATTCAATTTTATTACTAATTACATCTCTCACTCTCTCTTAGACACTTAGCTGGTTTTATGTTTATTATTTAATGCATTTTTATTACTAATTACATATATGACTCTTATATTTTTTGTTCAAGTATAAATTTTACTACAATTGTGTCATAGATGTCAGATTGTAGGTTTTAACCCCGTACAGAAATTACCTGCATAAGAATTCTAAATCACAGGAAAAATAAAAATACGAGAGCATAACACATAAAACACATATACATAGAGATTTCCCACTGGATCCCAAAACCGACACTACCAGCTTGATTTTTCATTATGTTCCTTTCAATGTTACAATACATATTTATACATGCCGAAGATCCAATACATGACGAAAACCATCGTGTCCAAAAAACATGTGCGAAAATCATGCACAAAACCATAGGTGGGTCCGCCCAACCTAACATAGGGTCCAAAACCAAAATTTCCCGGGGCGCTGCCCCAGACCCCATAAAGTGGGGTTACGGGTACCCCTCAAACCCCCTGTTAACTATGTGGAAAGAATATAACACAACCCAACAATCTCCCACTTGTTGTTTTCTTTCCACAGGGGGGCCACAGGAGAGCTTAGTCAATTTTCCAGCCCTGAAACGCCCATTGTTTCTCTACACCAAGAGAACTTCTCAGAGCTCACAGATTTTGTCAATGCATCTGCAGTATT
>APFE030534687.1:0-11419 GCA_000404065.3 Pinus taeda | reverse complement strand
AAAGGAGGGTGGGTTGTGTTGGCCAAGGGATTTATTGGTCTGGGCAGGGACATGGAAAGACATGGAAAATTAGAAGGTTTCAAAATGAAGTGGTACAAAGTCTTGTAAAAGGGGAGTAATAACCATGAGAGAGAAAAACACAGCAAGAAGGCAACAAAAAGAAGAAGGAACAATTCATTTTGGGACAATGATCTCCAGGTGAAAGAGAACACAACAATGGGAAGCAACCTGTGTGAAAAAAGTAAGTGTTGTGTGGGCGTTGGAAGTGACAATAGTGTGCAAAGGTATTTCAACAAAATATTGGAAGGGATTTCTCATTTTGTTGAGCAATGTAAGTGTTGGTTGGGCACCTCTTAGGTGAGAGTTAATAGTCTCTAGATTGTTCGTTTTAGCTAAAGGGTGGAGGTGGGGTAGTCTTTAGATTCACTGATAGCTTGTGTGTGGAGACTATAATCTTTGGATTCTTGGTCAAGGAGTGCCCTGATACCTCCGATTGCTTGTTTCCAGGCTTAACAAACATTTTGGTGTGCTTTGGATTCTCGAGTTATGGTGGAGCCACTCAAAGCATTATTGGACTGGTTATGGATTCATTCTAAGTGTGTTCCAGATTCCCAGTTAGGGTGGAGCCATTGAGGAAGTTATTTAAGGGTGGAGGTGGAGTAGCCTATAAATTCCCTTGTATTGTCAAAGGGTGGAGGTGGAGATGCCTCTAGATTCCCTTGTATTATTGAAGGGTGGAGATGGAGTAGCCTTTGTATTCCTCGGTGTAACTTGTTTGGTAGGGATGAGGATGGTGTTATTTTTGAATTCCCTGGTGTTATGAGAATCTTTGGTGGTTCTCTGAAGCACTTCTCCTCAAGATTTGAAATTTGGCTCAGGGGTGACAGTTGCAAGAAATATTGGTTGCAACTCGTATAAGGTTGGGTGGAGTGTTGAAGTCCTAATCTCGGTTGCTAAGTTATTTTTCTATGTAAGATAAGTATTTACTTTTGCTTCATATGTTTGAATGATATGCACATGTTTATTGTATGGATTAAATTCTTAGGTTGATAGTGAGGAATGGGAAATTCCTATGTGAATGTGGAATGTTGATTCCTATATTATTTTACTAAGGAAGTGGTTGAATTCCTACATGTGTTTTTATGAGCTTGAATTTTAGTGATTTTCTAGTCATGGTGAGACGGTGAATCTCTGTGCTTACTTCATTCAAATTGACGTGTATGGTTGGTTGGCATGTTTGTCTATCGATTCCATCATTTGCATTGAGTATGTGAATTGAATGGAATGAAGGAAATGCATATTTAAGATGTGATTGGGAGTTGGTTAAGTTACCCATAAAATTGGTGAAGCGCACTTAGATGTTGAGATTGCAACAAGATGATGGAGCTTAGTGAAAAGAGTCGCCTTCACTAAGTGGGCCCGCAGGCTATTTTTGGCGCAAGTCTATTTTTAGACATATGGATCATGTCTATGGATTGCAGGTTGCTGTTTATGGATGATTGATCAAGTTGGGAAAAATAGATGGACTTCTATTTTGATGAAAGTGTGAGTGATCATAGTGTAAGTGATCAAGTCTATTTTTAGACTGGCTGTCAAAAATAGAAAAGTCAAATATTATTATCTCACAATAATATTTGGACTATAAACTTAATCTTATTCTCTTGGAGCACTTCAGTTTGAGCTGCAGAGGTGGCACATGAAGCTGTCAGAAGGAAATATGCTTTTCTTATGAGTCAGTTGAGTTGTTTCATGCATGACTTCAGTTAGAACTCAAGTGAGTTAAGTTTAGTGGACTGGAGGTGCAGTTGATGGAGTTGTGTTCAGTTTAGCTTTGTTAAACTGGTTGTATTTAGTCTAACTGGCAAATAGACTAGAGATGAGTTGGGTGAATTAGTTATTAATTAATTCACAAGTTATTAACTCATAATACAACTAATGAAAACATCAGTTAACTCAGTTGCATGTCAGTGCATGTTCAGTTCAGCAGGGACAGGTGTTAGAGAATCAGATTGCTATCAGTTGTGACTATAGTTGTGCACCAGATCTTGCACAAATCAGGGGATTGAGTATGCCAATGAGTTTTCCCACATTGTAGCTTGTTCTCGCGTGATTTAGCCAAGAAAAGACGTGGCTGCCTTGGAATTATCATCAGTTCTTGAGCAGGTATTGAGCAGCGGAGGCAGGCAAGCAGCGAAGGAGATTTGAGCCAGTGATTGATTCAGATCTGAGCTGTATTGTGTGTAACAGAGGTGGAGATACTTGTGAGAAGTATTATGCTGTGTAATGTTACATGACTCAATCATTAATATACAGATAGTTGGGGTTTTTAGCGAGATGCTTTCCCCGGGATACATACTGTGTTAATGTGTGAATGCTCTTGATGTTATTGTTATTGATGCTGCTATATTGATTTGATGATCAACATAGAGGAGCTTATGTATTGTGTATGTTTTCCGCAATAGTACATGATCAGGATAATCTTTGTTGAATATGTGTTAAATTATTCAAAATTTCTACAGGCAGAGGCAATTCAAGTTAGAAACGCAACTGAAATTGCAGTTATTAAATTTATTGAAGAGAATATACTATATAGGTTTGAATGCCCCCAACAGGTAGTTACAGACAATGCAAAAGCATTCAACAATGTCAAAATGATTGAATTTTGTCAGAAATACCAAATTTTGTTGCATCATTCTACCCCATACTATCCACAAGGAAATGCACTAGCAGAGCCTTCAATCAAGAGCCTGGTTAAAGTAATTAAGAAAACACTAGAAGACCATAAAACGAGTTGGGACAACCATCTCATATATGTAGTTTGGGCAAACAGAATATCTCCAAAGAGGTCAACAGGTAAATCTCCATTTCAGCTTGTTTATGGTAAGGAAGCCATATTTCCTACACATCTAGATTTTCCTGTCATGACGTTTTTACAAGAAGCAAATGAATAACCTGATGATTTTTCTAGGAGAATCAATCAGATTATAGAACTTAATGAAATTGAGATGAAGTTTATTATAATATTCGGAAATATCATAACAAAATGAAGAGTTTGTTTGACATAAAGGCTAGAGAAAGAGATTTTAAAGAAGGAGATTTACTATTCAGATGGGATGCAAGAAGGGAAGATAAAAGAAAACATGGAAAGTTTGATAATATCTTGTTTAAACCTTGTAGCATTGTAGAGGTTAAAGGAAACAATACTTTTATCTTGTAGAATTTGGAAGGACAATATTCTTTATTGCCTGTCAATGGGAAATATTTGAAGCATTATATTCAATATTGAGATTCCTTCATTCCTTCATCATTTGTACATCACTGGATTGTTTTTATTTTTATATGCAGTGTATGATTATTTTCAACAGAGACCCCATTAGACTGCGGAGCAGGCACATGAATCTACAAGTTCTTTGCATCCTGTAGGAGGAAGTTGTCCCGAGTTGGAGCCAATGTTGTAACATAAATAGTTTTGATAAGTTATATATTTATAAAAGAGGGTATAAAAAATAGAAAAAACAAAAAATACAACAAAATAATGAAAATATGAGAATTGTTGAAAAAAATATGAAAATAAACCCCATTAAAAGAAAAATAAGTGCATAAGTGAGAAAGATCAAATTCCACATGAAATAAATCCTATTTGAATCATATAGTATAATCATGATCTAACATGTTTAAATTTATGTTTTAGGATTAGAAAATAATTCAACCAAAGTGTTTAATCTTGGTTGAAATTAGAAGAGAGGATAGTTTAAAGGAAAAAATGACCAAAGCATTTAATCCTGGTCAATTGCATTTTATGCACTAGAATAGGGTTAAGATTACTTTAACAAATAAAAAGGGCATGCTTGATCAAATGCACCTTTAGAATTATTAATCATGCTTTGATTGATTTATTTTAATTAAATAATAAACTAGTCATGTCATTTAAACATGATTAGCGCCATGTAATAAGCATTAAACTTGAGTTTTATTTTTATGTTAGAGGTGATTTGATGTTTTTTCATTTGTAATATCCAAAGGGCATATTTCAACAACCATGATTTTCCCCGCCCAGATCAACGGCGGGAAAACCAACTCACACCTCTCATCCCATTTCACATTAACGTCGGGGGGGTCGAGGGGGTCTGAAAAGCGGTATTGTTTTTCTCGAGCCCCATGCAACGTGGCACTCTCTCATGAATTTGTGCCCCCCTCGTCCTAAACCAGTTACCATCGCCCCCCTCCGAAATTTGCTTATCGCTTCTTTGCTCCCACCAATGGTCACTACATCACCTTCTGCACATTTCCCTCCGCTAATCACATCTCACCACATGTTCATCTATCATTCGCTCACATTTATTCGCATTATCATTTGCCCGTTACATGCTTATCCGTTATCATGTTCCTGTTACCCATTAATACACCAAAATCCTGTTTAGTAATGGTTGCAACGCAACGGTAATCGATCAAGGCCTATAAAATGACATTGGCTCATTTCACACGATTCCCCTATCCACTTTGATTACTGTTTTCAAATTGCAGGTACTGTTTTAAGTTTCCGTACTTCTATTGATCAACACCTATCAATTTCGGAAATTCAGAGCCCAGAGACCCTTGACAGGGATTTATTTACTTATCCAGGTAACTGTTCAAGCCAAATTTTGTCCTCTGATATCATTCTTTCTCAAAATCCTCAATCATGGCACCAAAGGGAAAAACCCAATCTTCTAGTAGCAAAACAAAAAGTGATGATAACCCTAAGACCTATGTTACCCTAGACTTAGATCACATGCCATTAGCTAACCAATACTTCAAGATTGTTGACACCGAGTGTGAGTTCGACTTGTTCGAATTACATCACTAGTTAAACCAGCAAGATGACATGGGAATCCTTGTTACTTATGTTCATCTTTCCACAAATGCATTATTTCCCTGATCTAGTTATTTGGTGTCAAGCCAGATACAATCCACTGCACAAAACCATTGTGGCCCAAAATCGAGACATTTTGATTTAAATTACACTTGAAACCATAAACCAGATGTTGTTGATTCCTCAAAATGACTCCCTTAGCCATTTCTCTGCAACTATTCAAATGGACCTGTATCATATGTTAACCTTTCCTTAAAGAGCCCAAATTTTTTAGATTTTACTCCCAGAAGACTATCAACTTCCTAAGAAAAATACCCTTATCCAACTTCTATGTACCCAGAGAAATCCAAACAAATAATTGCCTTAGTTTCTTGCCTTTTAGGGTATCCATCACACTAGTGGGTAGATGAGCATATTCTAGGTTTTTAATCAATTTTCTCCAATGAGCACAAGCCAACATTCATGTACAATTTTATCCAATTTTTGGCTGATAATATGCATGAAGAAATCATGAATATTACTACATAAGGCATATTTAATTATGCATCTATACTAGTCTACATGTTTCTTTTCCAGCAGGGAGATAAGTTTCTGTTGAGATTGCAACAAGATGATGGAGCTTAGTGAAAAGAGTCGCCTTCACTAAGTGGGCCCGCAGGCTATTTTTGGCGCAAGTCTATTTTTAGACTATGTCTATTTTTAGACATATGGATCATGTCTATGGATTGCAGGTTGCTGTTTATGGATGATTGATCAAGTTGGAAAAAATAGATGGACTTCTGTTTTTAGACCACAGCGGAGTGACACCACAGAGGAGTGACTGCTCGGTCTAAATATAGAACAGTCAAATATTATTAGCTCATAATAATATTTAGACTATAAACTTTGTCTTATTCTCTTGGAGCACTTCAGGATGAGCTACGGATGTGGTACATGCAGATCCCAGAAGGAAATACGTGGTTACCTATGGGATGACTAATATTTGCATGCAGGACTTCAGTTAGAACTCAAGTGAGTTGAGTTTAGTGGACTGGAGGTGCAGTTGATGGAGTTGTGTTCAGTTTAGCTTTGTTAAACTGGTTGTATTTAGTCTAACTGGCAAATAGACTAGAGATGAGTTGGGTGAATTAGTTATTAATTAATTCACAAGTTATTAACTCATAATACAACTAACGAATACATCAGTTAACTTAGTTGCATGTCAGTGCATGTTCAGTCAGCAGGGACAGGTGTTAGAGAATCAGATTGCTATCAGTTGTGACTATAGTTGTGCATCAGATCTTGCACAATCAAGGGATTGAGTATGCCAATGAGTTTGCCCACGTATTTGCCCACATTGTAGCTTGTGCTCACGTGATTTTTCCAAGTAAATACGTGGTTGCCTTGGAATTCTCATCAATTATCATGCAGGTATTGAGCAGAAGAGGCAGGCAAGCAGCGGAAGAGATTTGGAGATCAGATCTGAGCTGTATTGTGTGTAACAGAGGTGGAGATACTTGTGAGAAGTATTATGCTGTGTAATGTTACATGACTCAATCATTAATATACAGATAGTTGAGGTTTTTAGCGAGATGCTTTCCCCGGGATACATACTGTGTTAATGTGTGAATGCTCTTGATGTTTTATTGTTATTGATGCTGCTATATTGATGATCAACGTAGAGGAGCTTATGTATTGTGTATGTTTTACGCAATAGTACATGATCAGGATAATCTCTGTTGAATATGTGTTAAATTATTCAAAATTTCTACATCTTATTGGTGTGGTCAAACCTTTTCTTCTTGAGGTCCCTTTCGCTCTTTGTCTTTTTAGAATCCTAATCTACTGGTGAAGCCTGACTATTATGTTTAACAATGTCCACTTTTCCCTTTGTAATTCCCTTATTTCCATCAATTCTTCAGAAAGAACAGCAGGTTGTTCGTCGTGGGTTGGACTGTGGCTAACTTCCTGATTTTCTTCTTGAGGTGGTTGTTCCGAGGTAAGAACCTTGCTTGGCTCTGTTATTCTTGGGTTGATTCCTCTTCTACCCTTATTTCCTCCGGACTTTCCTCTGGTGCCTTTTGACTAGGAACGGGTTGTTCCTGCTCAACATTTTCTGTTACCTTCTCATTATGAATGGGTAAATTTTCTACTTCTGCTTCTTCTGTATGCACTTCTTCGGGTGCGTCTTTCTCCTGGGTTTCTTCTATGGCCTGAAGGTTGGATGGACTCAGGGGTTGACCATATTCGCCCATATTGGCCAAAATGTCGGCCAATTCATCTTCCCCTAACGGGTCCTGTACTGGGCTTCTTCCCTGTTGTTCCATAATTTCCTCCTGCTCGGGCTGCTTAACTTCTTTCTTCTCGTCTCCTTCTTCTTCAGTCTGCTCATCCTATTCTTCTTCTCCTCCTGCAGATTGCTCTGCCTCCTCTTCTTCTTCTTCTGTTTCTGCCTCTGCAGACTGCTCTTCTCCCTCAACGTCTTCTTCTTCCGTTTATGTTTCTGCAGACTGTTCTTCCCCTTCAACGTCTTCTTCTTTTGTCTCTGTTTCTGCAGACTGCTCTGTTTCCTCGTTGTTCTCTTCCTCTGTCTCTGTCCCTGCAGTTTGCTCTACATCCTCGTTGCTTTCTTCCTCTGTTTCTGTCTCCGCAGACTACTCATCTTCGATCTCTATTGCTTGGCTCGTGCCTTCCTGGGGTTTCTCCAGCTCTGCTTGTAACCCTGCGAGCCTCGCCGACTTCCTACATTTTTATGGCTGTTCAGATGTACCAGTGTCATGCTTCCGCTTTTCGGGTCGTTTTTCATGTTGTTTTTCAGCTTGTTTTTCAGCTTGCACTTTTGTGCAAGCGTCCTGCTTTCGTTTCTCTAAATGTTGGGGTGTATTATCAACTCGTTTTCGTTTTTTCGGGTGTCCAGATGTGGCCGTCCCTTTATTGATAATAGCAATTAGTTCTTCCCAACTTCTCTGCTGTTGGGTGAGACTATGATTCACTATCAAGTGAATTAATCCATGGTGGCTAACCACAGATTCTACGTGTTGTGCCTTTTTCATACTTCATGCCACATCATGCAATAGTGAATTTAACAATGCAGGTAAATTCATAGAACATTTTTGTTTTAAGACAGCTAGGAGTTTAAGATGTCTTGGTCTTACCACGTCTTTTCTGCCCTCGCAAGTAATGTAGCTCTAGATAATTTTTGCCAATTCCGCCCATGGCTCTCCTAGCGTTGCTGATAGCACCCCCTTTCCTCGGACTATCAAACTCTAGCCCTCGTCCTGAAAGATTTCCAAAATCTTCTGCAGCCTTTCCTTCTTTACTGTCCATACTGGTCCCGTAGCCGGTAGTCCTGTGACTCATGCTATTATATCGTCAGTGACTGCTATTCGCCTTCCTCTTACTGTGGAGTATTCTTCCTGTAGGTTTTGTAAAAATTATTTCGCTACAGCTTCATTAGACGCCTTCAGGCGGTTGAGATAGGTCAACCATCCTGCTCTCTTCAGGATTCTTCGGGCTGCAGCCGAAACAGTTAATGTTTACGGTTCTCGGCGGACTGACCTTCCCGCCATAGCTTTACTACAAATTCTCAAAGGAACAGCAGCTATTCGTTGAAACGCAGAGAAGCTGGTGGCGTATTCCTCGTTCAAATTCAAATGCAACGGCGTATGCAATGGAAATAGCTTCGAACAACAACTCATGCAGAAGAAAAAAGAAATGGCAAATGATCATATCATTGAGCCGTGTTGTGCTCGAGTACAAAATCTTCTTGAATAACGGACTGACACATGCTCTGGGGAATGATGAGGTTACCTCCCCCCCCGCAATGTGATAGGTTGTCCCAGCCGTCAAATAACGGAGCAGTGTCTGTTCTGTCGCAAGGCCTTTATGGAACAGCTTATGAAAATATGCCATGTCCACAAAAACAGCCTATTACTGAAATCGAGGTAGAAAGTTAGATCGCTTTTAATACGTAAGAGACTGCGGTGAGTTGATAGAAGTTCAGGGATAAGACATTTGCCATAAATAGCGAGTCTCATGCAGTCACTGTCACTAACTCCGTAATGATTGGCGATAATAGATAGTCATGCGCTATATGGTTGTGTAATTATATAATATAATTAATTATCATGTTATAAGAAACAAGAGGATATAATCTCCTTACCTATTGGTATAAAAGTTACGAATTCAATACCATTAACAGAGCTCTGCTGCCAACAGGTGTCAATAACCTTGGCAGAGTTGTTTATTTCACCCCGGGAACCATAGTCCTCTGTGTATGCCAGGAAGTGTTATATAATGTCAAACTGTAGGCCACTATGCAGGCTTGGTAACCAGTTAGTCATAATGCCATTCACGAGGAAGGAGCGAATAGTGGGCAGGCCAGCTCATGGTGAGACCTCCTGTTCCAAGGGTTATTTATTTTGATATACCTTTTGGACCATTTGCTAGGTCTGGTGGCCCTAGTGGGAATGCCACTTCGCTTCCATCCTGATGATCATGGTAGGCCAGCTCGTAATGAGACTCCCTATCCTGTAATTTGACAATTTAGAAACCCTGTTTTGCTTCCTTCTTTTTATTTCTTGCTTTTAATAGAGAGTCTTTCCTGTTTATACACAAAGGGTGGTTCAACACTCCTTAAGAGTAGGAATGGTGGAAGAAGTCTTGATATCCCAATAGGAAGGTATAGATCCTTTGATCTTATTGCCGAATGATAATCAAAGTAGGTAAAAAGGAATCAGCATGATAGAGATAACCCATCAGAACAGAGTTAGTAGAACAATGGCAACAAAAGGTGATAAATAAGCATATCTTTTCCCTGCGTCCTTTCGCCAATTCAGGGGAGTTACTTATAAAGATAGCGATTTATGATTTACTGATTTTGGTATATTGTGTTTTTGTTTCCACCACATAAGTGGATAGTTGTATTCCAAAAGACTCGAAAGAACATTAGTACTAAGCATCCTTAAGAAGGAACAAGTTGTTATAAATCATATGAGTAGTGATTTTTTTAAGGAAGGGCACAACAACAGTTGTTTGTTTGGGGAAAGGAATAGTGGAAATTAACGATTTTTGTTTTCTTTTTCTTTTTTTTTTTGAAAGGGAACAACAAAATCAAACAAGTGTCATTCCTTTGGAGACAGCAAAAACACACAAGTGCTGTTGTTTTTTAAAAAGGAACAGAAAAAATACTCAAGTGTTGTCCCTTTTGGAAAAGGAACAGCAAAAATCAAAAGTGTTGTCCCTTTTGGAAAAGGAACACCAAAAATCAAAAGTGTTGTCCCTTTTGGAAAAGGAGCAGCAAAAATCAAAATTGTTGTTCCTTTTGGAAAAGGAACAGCAAAAATTAAAAGTCTTGTTCATTTTGAAAAAGGAACAGCAAAATCAAAACATGTTGCAAAAATATGTACAAAAATAATTCAAGTAGTTATATACAAATTGTAAAGAAAAGTAAACTTCTTAGTGAGTTACAGGTGGAGAAGATTTGTCTTCCTCCCGTAAGATCTCCATATCTGAATCTTGGCGTAGTTGTTGGCAGAAGGACTCCCGAGTAAGTGGTTTGCGATAAAGACGGACTCGATGGCCGTTTGCCTTAAAGGTATACCCAGAACCATCAATAGTAATCAGTGTGAGGGTATCATTGTCATGTACTTTCTGAATTTCATATGGTCCCAGCCAATGAGTCTGGAGTTTCCTGGGGAAGTCCTGAAATCTAGAGTCATATAAAAGAGCCCAGTCTCCTTCATGGAAGACTCTGTTTTTAATGAGAGAATCATGCCATTTAGCTCTCTGTTGCTGTATCAGGGCAGTGTGTTGAAGTGCAGAGAGCCTAATTTTATCCAGCTCATTAATCTGTTGCAATCTATTAGTTTGTGCCTCGGTTAAGTCTAAACCAACTTCTTGTGCCACTCGCAATGTCTGGATTTCAAATTCTATAGGAAAGATAGGTTGCTTTCCGAACATTAGCTGGTAAGGTGAGTGACGAGTGGTGCTTCTCCATATTGTTCTATAAGCCCACAGTGCTTCTGGTAGTCTGGCAACCCAATCGCATCTATGTGATGCAACTATTTTTGTTAGAATCGTTTCTATTATCTTGTTGCTGCTTTCTACTTGCCCATTTGCCTGTGGGTGATATGGGGTGGTCATTTTATGCTGAACATGATAATTGTTGAGTGTTGCCGCTATTCTGTTCCCAGCAAACTATGGCCCTCCATCTGTGATTATCTTTCTAGGGAGGCCATAGCGCACAAATAGATGGAGCAGGAACTGTATAACAGATTCCTCTGTAGCTCTGGGCAAGGCTTCTGCTTCAACCCATTTTGTGACATATTCTGTTGCCACCAAAATGTATGTTTTTTGGTTTGATGGTGGGTTGATTGGTCCCACGAAATCAAGGGCCCATCGCTCAAATGGTTCGATGACTATCTGTGATTTCAAAGGCATCTCATCCGAGTGACTAGGGCGTCCAGCTCTCTGGCAACTATCACATGCTTGGACAAATTTCTTTGCATCTTTAAAAATTGTGGGCCAATAATACCCTGTGTGTAATACTTTATGTGCAGTCCTGCGATCAGCAAAATGTCCACCACA